>OX387251.1:9211929-9291929 GCA_947562095.1 Branchellion lobata | reverse complement strand
AAAAAAGGAAGGCGATAATAGCGAATGCGGTGGCACGAATGATGGGGAGGAAGACGTGTGCAGGAAGGTGGATAGAGAGGCGAGTGCCCTACAGGAGGCTCAAAAGCTGGTGATGTTATACCCTGGTCAGCTTGCCTTCTGATCCATCTCATTAAAATTTGATCCGAAATCGTTCCAATTACTCGCTATTATGTTATCATCTTAATGTTATCATCGTATTGTTATCATCGTACTGTTATCATTTAGGTTATCATCGTACTGTTATCATTTAGGTTATCATCGTGTTACGACCATAACTCCATAGGGCCTCTGGAGAATTGGTGTTTGTTGGTGGCGGCTTGTCAGCATAAGATTGCAGAAGTGACCGCTGAATCATCGTCTGCGCAATCAGACAAAGCAAGCTTGCCTCACTTGGTCTCGTTCGTCGATCGCACCTCCAGGAACTTGATGCTCAAATGTAAGCTTTTGAATTTTTTTGAAATTTAAATTTTTTATTGCCTTTTGAATTTATTTATTTTAACTCAAACATATTCTTTTAGCCTTCTTTTAAGGGACTTTTAAATTCAGTTTAAATTTGAATTCTATTCAGTATTTTTAGGTGTTTGAAACTTTTTATTAACATTGCAGGTGACTCTTTATTGCTGAACAAACCTGACTGCCACATTCAACGCATACAACAGTGGTTGTCGAGGCAAAGCCTCTATTCAGTCAAATGAGTAAGTATTAAATAACTCTGTTGAAGATTTTTATTCATTTTTTTCAAACTTTCCACTATTTATCATTTGACTATAATATTTTCATTTTTTTAATAATTAATAATTAAATTAATGTTTCCAAATAGGTGCGTCTAATACTGCTTGTTTCAGGATCTAAGTGTTTTTGTTGATTTTCAAACATTTCATTGAGTTGGCCTTATTGTGACCATTTGCATACCTATTCGAGTTTTGACTTCATTTGACTATTGCAAATATGTTAAACGTTATTTTAGTTAATGCAGAAAACCACACTATTAAGTTGATGGCCGGATTCTATGATGTACTCTTCATCTCGTTATGGAGCTGGCAAACGACCGGAGATCGTTATTCATATAGTTTTTCAATATAAAATGATTTTCAATAAAAAATTAATTTTATACGAAAACTAGTTCAAATTAAATATTTAAAATTTCAAAAAAAACAACTTGTGGTTCATTGAATTAGTTCTTTGTTTGAGAATAAATAATCCGACATGTTTTGAGATCCCGGCCGAGCGTGTGATAGTTGCCATATTAGCAGTTCATTCAATTATCAACTAAGAGTTTAAAAAAGTAAAGATGACGGCTGATACGGGAAAAATAATTCAAATTACTAATATATCTCCTACTGTTTCTAACGAACAATTGAAATCGTTATTCAGTATCATAGGGGATGTTGATCAAGTGAAACTTTACCCAGAGAATTCATCCGTGGAAGTAGCCACACGGGTTGGTTATGTCAAGTACAAGGATGGTGACTCTGTCGGTGTCTCTATGCATCTCACCAACTCCGTACTTGTGGACAAAGCTCTGATTATCGTTCCTGTTTTAGACTCTGAAATACCTGACGAGACGAAAGCTTTAGGTATTTTCAATGAAAGTGACAATTCATACAATAACCTTCCGCAATATCCTGTTTTGCCTGCCAACACCGAACTTTCGAAAGTTGAAGAAATCAGAAGAACCATTTACGCCTCGAACGTTGATGCCACTCTTACTACCGAGGCGCTCATGGAGTTTTTCTCTCAGGCAGGAGAGATAAAGTACATGCGAATGGCTGGTGATGAAAAGGCTAGTTTCAGAGGAGCTTTTGTAGAGTACTCAGATCAGAATTCTGTGCTGAGAGCTCTCAATCTCAATGGCCAATCCCTGGGAGGAGCCTTGGTTAAAATAACTCCTTCAAAGACCTCTGTTATCAAGCCACCAGTGCTGCCTGGCATCGCTGCCTCGTCGAAGGAGATTGAAGAAGCTTTGAAAAAAGTGAATGAGTATGAGTCGCTGATCTCCGCAGTGGTTGATCCTTCTACCAATGGTAATAGCAACTCCAGATCTCGCAAGACTTCTAGGTCACGAAGATCAAGGTCAAGGTCAAGAAGATCTAGATCTAGGTCACGCAGATCAAGATCAAGAAGATCACGCTCTCGAAGATCAAGAAGACATTCCAGATCAAGGTCTCGAGATAGGAGGAGGTCTAAAGACAAGAGGAGGAGAAGATCAAGATCTTCATCTGATGAAAAGAGAAGAAAGTCACGGTCTGGATCAAAGCATCGCTCATCTGAGAAGTCTAAGCACAGCTCCAAGTCTTCGAAGGAGAAGAAGAGGAAACGAAGCAGGTCCTCTTCCCACAAGAAAAAACACAAGAGCAAACACTCAGATGAGGAATAAATTCCGCTCATCGTCATAATTATCACTGAAACTGTTGAATTAGTAATTTTTTCCGTTATAACAAAATAGTGGAAAAATATTAAAACTTCTTCAAATTAATTTTTAATAATATTATTCAAAATATTACTGTTTCATAAAAATATTTTTTGGAATTGTCTCAATATAAGTAACTGATTTTGATAACAAATGTGGAATATAAGTTTGAGGCGATGGGCTCGGTCATTTTACTTACTTTATTTTAATTTTTTTGGATTTAATAATAATTATTTGATAATAATAATTTTTAAACAATATAACCTTTAATATATTCAAGTTTACTCAGCAAATTTTTTTCATACAATTTCTAATAAGGGAAAAAAGATTATATTATTATTTTGTGACATTAAATATAAGATACAGTTAGTGATAATTAACAAGTTACTACGCTGTAGTATCACTCTCCAAGGCCACACAGGATCCATTTATTGCATCCAATGGAATCTATTGTCAACTCATAAAATAGCTTGTAAATTGCATGATTCAAATCGTCTATTTCTCTTGAGTCCCTTGTGTCTGACGCCCTTTGATAACACTCGTTGTACTTGTAAAGGTTGTTGTCTGGCAAGACATGTGAGTAGATGCAACACTGAGAATCCATAATTAGACCAATAATGATTTTTGAGCAATAAATTCAGTTCTATAAAGTATGGAGGCTTTTTTTTTATTTTACTACTTACAACCTTTCACTGATATTTTTTGGATAATCAAAACATTTAAAATGTGAACACAGATGAAAGAATAAAGTCGCTTCAACAGCAAAATCATTTTTAGATAAAATATAACGAAATAATTTTTTTCTAATATGAAATATTTGAGTAAAGGACTCTATGATGGGAACTTGAAATGCATAAATTATAAAGAAAATAAAAAATTATTTTTACTGGGACAAGATTGAGACCAATAAGACTAGGACAAAATTCACAAAATTAAATGACTAGGTTACGTGAAGATTGCTTAGATTGTCAGCCAATAAATTTATAGAGCTTTTTAGTGATGATGTGTGTAACTTTCCCACAGTTGGTTGATAGATGAGGTGCAGTGTTTGATGAAATGGCTTTTTTCAAATCCTCCAAACGCCCCTTCCCTATGTCATACTGAATGATCAGAAAACTTTAATTATATTTTTAGTGACAGTTTAAATAGGATATTTACATAACTGAAAAAAATTAATTACATTTAATTAACTAATTTACTACCTCTTTAATGGCTTCATAGAAAGCTTTGATGCTAGGAAATTTTTCGTTGTGGAAGGCATGACGGTTTCCATGCAAAACTGAAACTCCTGGAAAATAAATTTCAAGACTATGTTGATGAATACTAAGTTAATGAATGTAATACTTGTTCAAAAGCTAGTACTCTTTAGTATAATGACCATCGTCATCTTTTTTTTTTTCTTCACCTTCAAACTCAGCCGAGGCGCAGTTACTCATGTACATACAGTGGTCCAAACGGTAGTTCCAGGCACAAGTGAACTGGAAAAGCTGATCTGGTTGGTCATGAAATGGGATGAAGTTTGAAAATTATAGTTGAATAATCAGAAATAATTTGAGATATAAATTTAAAAGACAACTTTATTAATAATAATGAATTATTCAAGATATTCGTAGATGAAATTCAAATTAATTGATGGGAAAAACGATTGAAGATTATGTAGTAATTTAATAAAGATGCATGAATGAAAGGTGTAATCAGCACTATGGAAGAATTTTGATCATTTCAAAATTAATTAGTATAAAGCAGTTAATTCACCAGCATGCTTGTGGAAATAAATGTTGAGCAAGTCCTGGTCACCCCACGTTATGTTGTACCTGAAAAGGTGGCCCAGATTTCAATTCTCCCATACATTTTTTTACAACACTTTTTCTCACTCCTCACTTGTATACTCGCTGAAAGTCCATCAGCTCCTTCAGCCAATCGTGTCTTCTCATTCTGGTAAGATTCATCAGCATTACTCCAGAATTTACTCCTGATGATAATAATAATGAGAATAAGAAGGAGGATGATAATAATGATTGTGTGATACTGACGCCGAGGTGGTGTGAATAAAATGTGGAGGTAGTGTGGAGATGGAGAATAAGATGGACAATGGTACAATCCAATCTGATCAAATCATTTGTATAGCGCTGATCAACACTGTTCAAAAGACAAGCAAATTATGAAAGTAAGGCAAATCATCAATTGAAAAGTTATCACAAATGGGAGCTCAGAGTCATTCTGGTTCTTACCTAAGGGCGGTACAAAAGGATGTCTTGCAAATCTAGGGTACCAGCTGGCTTGGAAGTCTTCATGCTCTGGAGAGAGGCCTGCTATGTGATGCTCATCAAAGGCTGTTTCAGGGTTGGGAGAGTGGGTCAATTTAAAACAGGGGGTCGAGATTTTTGAAAAGAAGTTTGTTCATTTTTAAAGTATTATTTTAATTCAAAAGGATTATTCTGATTTTTTTTCTGATACAAAACGTTGCTTGTGTAACCTTCAAAGAAGCTCCAGAGCTCTTCAATGGGACTCAAAAACAATATGTCAGTGTCCACATAAATGAGGGAATCAGTCTTTTTCAATATATCCTGTTGATGTTTTTGATTTAATCTTTGTTCCACTGATGGATAAAAGTTTTACATGTGAAATCCATGAATTTAAACTTAATGTTGACTTTGAGAAAATAATTTTTTGAGATATTGTTCATGAATATTACTGGAATGAATAGTCTCTGAGAAGCACATAATTTGAACAAGTCCTTCCACTCCTGATCATCTTCTACCCTTGGGAAGAAGATGGGGTGGACTTCATATTTAAATCTTTTTCCATAGATCAGTTTGAAGAATTCACACTGAAAAAGAATTTGAAATCGCTCATTCTGAAAGATGCCATTCAATTTATGCAAGTTACACTAAAAATTATAAAACTTAAATACATTCTGGATGAAATACGTCTGTAGTTGATCCTCAGCAAATATGTACAGACTGAGCGGTGAGGAGCCTAACATTAGAGCAGACTTGACCATAACCATAGTCTCCTCGGCTCTATCACCACATGCGACGACCGCTAGGTGAACCCTTCACCGAAATAAATAACGACATATTTGATAAACATATCAAGACATCTTGGTACCAGTTTGTCAAGGGATGAGAATGTGCAAAAAGTAACTCACGTTTTAGATGTGTCAGTGAAATGATCATAAGATTCTTCGCAACTTTCAGGCGTCTCATATTTTTGAATATTTTCGCTCGATGCAAAATACAGCAGAAAAACGCAAGCGAACCTCATACTGCAATGGGCGTAGCTACGGACGTGGAAGTTTACATTTAAGTAGCAAGGTATCGTAGAATTTCGTGGTGCACGGGATCCCGAGTTTTGAGAGAACTTTTTTTACCAAATTTTATTACAAAAGAACATAAAAAATTAAGTACACAAAACAAATCTCCTATATATAAACAAATAAGCGCAGTACGATCTCGATAACTGGAGATAATTTTACACTTTACACTCTAGGCTACTGTCACTAATTGATAAAAAAAGTAATCAAAAATCAATTCAAATTCATTTCTTCCCCTTGACGGGACTTGCTTTTTTAGACTTGGTAGCAGGCCTGGCTGCCTTTTTAGCTGCTTTGGGAGAAGCGACAGCTTTGGCTTTGGGCTTGGCGGCAGGCTTTTTGATCTCTTTTTTGGGAGACTTTGGTCTGATTGCTGACTTCTTTTCTGAAGATTTTTTAGCCGGGGAAGCTTTAGCTTTGGATGACTTAGCTGCACTTTTGCTCTTTGGTTTTTTAGCGATCTTTTTGGCAGCGTCCGCTCTGTCTTTAGCGGGTGACCTGGTGCCTTTTGCTCCTTCTTTTGGCTCATCTTTGTCATTTCCGAGTTTGAAACTGCCAGAAGCACCAATGCCTTTAGACTGCTTCAAGGTACCATTCTTGACTCCGGCCTTGAGCGCCATTTTCAAATGCGCATTCATCAGCTTCTCATCGGCACCCAATTTGTAGTTCTGAGCGATGTACTTCAAGATGGCTTGCCTCGAGGAACCTCCACGCTCCTATAAGAAGTATTGATTTTTTTAAATTTCGACGAAATTCGACACGACGCATCGAATGAAATTCTAAAAAATAAATTCGACAAACCTTCAAGGTGCTGAGAGCCTCCTTCACCATTTCGGCGTACTTCGGGTGCTCAGCAGGCTTCTTGGGCCTTCCCGCTGCTTTCTTTTTGGGAGTCTTAGTCTTCTCGACTGGCTTCTCAACTGCTACTGGAGCTACGTCAACTTGCTCTTCGGCCATCCTAGACGTGATAAATACGATTTAGGGTGAAACGTAGGAAAGATCTAAAAGGACTCACAACTCGAGATTGAATGGCGCGCGCTTCAATCTTCTTTCTTTATATATACATAAGCCCGACCTTATTGAAGACTCCGCAGATTTTTCTCGCCTGAAATAGCTGATAGCTGATTTTCAGAATGCGCTTGTGCTTATATTGGTCTATCTTTTGTTAAATATCTCTAAAACTATGAAACTTTTGAAAATTCTAATTACGGTTTAATAAAGAAGAATGATTCTAGTTTCTATGAAAGGAAATTCAAAAAATATGACTGCAAAATAATATTTTTATTTGATTATTCATTTGTCCTATAGCATAGAACTTTCTATTGAGCTTCAACTATTTTTCGATTATTTAAAAATCATTGATATAAATTTTTCCAAAAATTATATTTTTAGAATGCGAAATCATTCTACTTGATTATAACATAAAAATAACTTCAATAATTTCATTAGATTCAGAGAAACTTGGCATCGCGATGACCCATGTAAGCACAATTCGTTCTCGCCTTAGCCCAATACTTCAGCATATAATATTTATTAAATAAATAAATATGTTTAAATTATTATTAAAACTGTTTCAAGTAGCTGGATGTACTTTGAACTATACAAACAATTGAGTTATTTTCGATTTGAGCATTTTAAATAATGTATTTTCAAAATATTGTTTTGCTTGATAACTTGAGCAGCATTAACTTCGGTTAGGCAGTTCCACCTCTATCTGGTTAATTATAACATTTTATTTTTTGATATTATGAATTAATTATTTTAATTATATTAAAAGTAACCCATATTATTGTCGATTGATCTATAACAACTGTTTTAAAACTTTTTTTAGTTTCAAATTAGGTTCAAAATGACCATGAACGATGGATTTAATTATGATTACTATTCATTTTTTTCGATAATTTTTCTATTTTATTTTTTCATTTACTAATTCGAAGATTTCAGTGTATTTCTGTAAAAAAAAATTTAATGACTATTAGTCCATTCTGTACTAGAGTTTGTGGCTTGGATCAAGCTTTCACAAACTTAAAAACAGCTTCTTATCTTTATAATATGAAATTAAATGCTTTTCTGAGTTATTTTTTTGAATGTTTGCAATGATTAATTTTTTAAATTAAACCTGATCGTTCTCATTTTTTAAATTTTTTACGCGGAAATGCGAATGTATTGTTTGACATGCTCCTCCATTTCAGTTTCGGCTTCCGAAATCTTTCTCCACGATAGGCAAAAGTTTTGGAAATAATTTTTGAAATAACGAATATTAATATTGAGACATTATAAAAATTTTTTAAAGTTTAAATAGTATATCTTCATGACCGTAGTTGAAGTGTTGCCCAGTGATTGAATTTCCAAGTTACATTTTTGTCAAGCCTCCATAGCATCCAGTGCCCCTGTAAACTCAAACTCCGTGGTAGGATGTAAGTAGGGAGATAGATTATAATAGTTTTATTTTTTATTTAAAGTTTACACAATTTCATCAAAGAGTCTAAAAAAATTTGTTCCAACCGAAATGTAATAGTAAATTCCATGGTGTATTATTGATATTCGGTGTCTGATTCTACCTCCCAGATCGAAGGTGAAATAATCTTCCTTCATTCGTGGTAATTCAAAACCGGTTGATTCGTTAAAGATGAAAGCATTGACTGAATGGTGTTTGATGGCGGGCTTAATTTGAATATGTGTTAGAGATATACAAAGCTCGAGTTTTTGATGACCTCTTAGTTGCTTGACATAATTTAACCATTAATAATGATTGTCAACGTATGCGCTTAATCACATTAACTATTGATTAATCTTTATATTAGGCCATGAATCTTTTCATAAACAGTTTCAGAGCCTAACATTAAACAATTTGAAAAGAACGTGATCTACGGCGTATGTGGTTACATTTTCTGTTAGCCTGTGACACAAGCTGTGAGGCAGTCAGTTAGTAATTGAAGACACAGCGAATGAAGCTCATTACAATCAAGCACATCTTAATCGGATTCTAGTGTGTGGAAATGCTTCGTCATGGGGGAGGGGGGTGATAAGAAACTCACAAGAGACCAACGAACAATTTGAACCACTGCTGCTTGAAGCGATGAAATAATTAATAAAAATCTTATTCACCAGAGTGACAATTCTCGCGCACATTCATACTCTGATGTAAGCTTCTTGAGTTACGATGCATCGGGCTAAAAAAAATTTCGACTAGCGATTGTTTGACTTACGATCCACACAGGATTTACACACAAAGAGCGCCAAAGCTTTGAACGGGAAATTAGGATGTGGTGAATTTGCTACTTGACGCAATTGTATTGATTTTTTGAAGAAAGTAAGTTTTGAACTGAATGATGAAGATGTCGAATTCTTTAATTATAAACTTTTTTCCAATCATTCGCATTTCGTGGATGTGTTTAAGTGTATGTGTGTATATACGTTTGTGTAGTTATGTGTATTTGTGCATATGTTTATGGCCTTCTTTGTGTGTTTCTTTGTGATTGTGTATCGTTGTGTTTGAAAATATAAATTCTCTGTCAAACTTCAAAGTAATCATAAAAAGCAGCCTCAAACACAGTCACATTTTGCAAAAAATCCCTTCTAAGGGCGCTGATATATCAGAGAAGGAAGCAGCAAGGAATGTATAAGGGACCGATTTGGTAACTTCTAAAACCGCAGGAGTTGATGGCTGTCAGCTTGAAGCATGTGGTTATGTATAAGGTGAAATAGAATAGTATTGAAGGTGGAGTGGAGAACTTTTGAAGGGGCTTAGGTTGAAAGGTTAGAAAGTGTACTCTGAAAAATTGAAAAATATAAATTTTTATCTTCAAATCTTTTAAGCGTGAATTCTTCTAAAATCCCTGAAAAATTTTTCAATGAAAATCCATCGTTGAAACAACAGAAGATACGTGGTTCTGGCTTCTTATTCTGTTAGGTTAAGGACTTGAAGTCTTGATAGAAATATACAGAGTAAACTTGAAAGTTCCGATTGAAATCGTCTCAATAGTCGTGAAGCAAAAACTTGAGCGTGCACACGAGGCATAAAAGTTTAAAAAAAAATTTTGTTTGCATAGCCATCCGACTCACAATCATTATAATCCTTATAATCATGTTCATCATCATCATCATCATCATCATCATCATCATCATCATCAGAATCCTCCATGAAATGTCTCTGAATTATTATTCACGAAAAAATAATTATAACCCATTAGACATCTACCCTTCCTCCGAAAACACCCCTCAATACTTTACTCAATATGAGTTGACCTATATAATACTGGCTGTTCGCAGTCACATGAACACACAGACACACGCACAAACAGAAGGGCACGTACAAGCAAGCATCAAGACGAGCACAGGCAAGCATACAAAGAAGGATATCATTAACCAGCAAAAGCGGAATCACGTGGTTTTGTGTGGACCAATGGGAGTCGAGGATAAAATTTGTTGATCTGAATGCTGCTAAAAATAGATTCAGCTTTTTTGAAAGAACTGAAGATGGTTGAGGAAGATGCATTTTGGTGCGGAAAATTTTTCTCTTTGTTCTTTTACACTCCACCAAACCTGCAAGAGCCCGTAACGCAAACGTTCTCTACGATAAGATAAGGTTCTCGCTCTAAAACGTCATTTTTGATTATTAATTGCGAAAAAATGCTGTTTTTAAGCAGTTTAAAAATAATTAACCCTTTTGCCAACGTTCGCTGATAACAGCGTACAAAAATACGCACACGCAGCAACACGCACACACACACACACACACACGCACACACACACACAAACACACACACACACACACACACACACACACACACACACACACACACACACACACACACACACACACACACACACACACACACACAAACACACACACACACGCAGCAACATACATACAAGCACGCACACAGGCAGTAACACAATATGTTGAACTAGGAAAAGGGCGCGGTAGTTTTGAATTTCGAATTGGCATTGCGTCATTCGAAAACACAGTGAAAATTTTTTATAACGGTTCATCATGCCAAGCATAAAGCTTGACTGTTTGAAGCAGTGACGTAATGAATTCTTTTGAGCTTATTGAGTGTTCATGGTTGTTCACAAGCTAAAAATACGACCCTTGATCTGACAGTCATATCGTGAAAAACATTCTGAGACTGAATTCCTCAATAAAATCATGCATTTTAGGGATTTTAATTAAAAATATATTTAATTTTAATAAAAGCACAATCCTACTTATGATGAGGCGAGGATTTAAACGTTCAATGAAATAATATGGCGGCCTATACAAAGGGCGCGAGCTATGAAGGCTTCGAGACAAACAATATGAAGGCAGTAAAAAAATGAATGTCATGTACATTTTGTATAAACTCGCAACCACTAGAAGTGTTCATGGGAAGACCGTTCCAAGTGAAAAAGAACCAAAAGAACAACACTTGAAAAACTTGATGAAGTGGCATAAATGAAATCATAACCGAGTTTTCATCAATTTTCAACTTTCTTCCTTCTTTTTCTAATTTTCACACCGGTCCTCGCGGGTCCATGTCTCTTGCTTCTCCAACAAAATTGAAAAAGATGCTAAAAGGCGCTTCACAAATACGTTGCTTAACATAGACTCTTATTTTGCTGCCTTTCAGCACTTTGTCGTCTGTCCTCCTTTATATGTCCTATTCAATTGTTAACTTCCTTGAATTACCACTAAACCGTGCTGTTTACGAATATTTTAATTAAAATTATTTACAGCTTATAGCTTAAACCATTTATCCGTTTATTTATATTTATTAAACTAATAACGCATATTTTATTGAAAAAGTTCCCTCTGGTCTAACACTCAATTTCTCAAAATCACTTCTAACGTTTAACTGACGAGACCTTTTCATAATTCTCCATTAAGTGACACTTTATCTAGTCTCACCCTCAATCCTATTTTCGCTATTCCAAACCAGCTTTATCTTTAGATCTCTGCAAACTCCTACATAAAATACAAATATTTCGTTCAATTTCAACCAGCATTCCTGCTTAACTACTAATAAAACTACTACTACTACCTTTTTCATATAATTCCACACTCGACCTATATATATCTCTCATCAATTTATTTTACTTCAAATATTTTAGATTACTATTTTAAATTTCATAACTTATAATAATCTGACTGAAGCTTTTAATGTTGCTCATCCACTGATCTCTGTTATCCATAAACTCTCAAGTCTCTTGCATTCCCACCACCGACGAAATCTTCTGAATAGACCAATCTTTCACATGCTTTACTTTTCGAATCGACACCATTTACTCAACCACTCATAAAACAAAGCCAAGAAAGCTACTGCACCTGTGAGGCTTTTCATTCAGACTGCCTCATACCTATCAGACACTAGGCCAGTCTATCTTCCGTGGTGGAACCGCCATTTGAAACTTAAGCTTACTTCACCTATTTCCCCTAATTTAGTTCCTTGATCGCTTTTCAACTTTTTTTATGCATGTTTTAGCACTTTTCTAATCTTATCTTGCTCTTTCTATTTGTATTTGTAATCCTAATATAAAAATGAGAAAATAAGAATAGTTGAAAAGCTTGTTTAAAAAAAAATCAAAATATTGTGATTTCAAATTATTAGATTGAATAAGATTCTTTTTATAATGTCTCGCAAATTCAACTACTCGATCGAACGACTTCTATTCGCCGTTTCATCGATTGAACCTCGTTCATTTGAACAGCAGCAAGAAATGTCAGAGTATTTATCGGAACATGTAGTACATTTGAATGTATTACTGGTACTGACAGTGATACGTTGAACTTAAAGACAAAGGTGATAACAATTTTTGACTTAATTCGGAATAAGGCGTAGTTTTTAACTTTTTTTCTAATTTCGGTGTTTAAAAAAAATATGAAAACCTAGCGAACAGAAAATAAATATTTCTGAAAAATATTCGATTTCCGATATCTGAAAAAAACTTTTGCTGGTGTTTATTTGACATTTAGTTGTAAAAATGTCCCACAAATGCTTTTGAGTCGTTTTAATAAGATTCAACAGTTAAAACAATCCAGTTAATTATGCAGAATTTCATGGCTTTCTCGAAAGTACTAGATTCCCAAGCTTATCTAAGAAAAAAAATTATCTAGCGGTGGTTGAGAGAGCTAGGAATTTCAATGGTGAAGCCTTTGTACGATGGTAACCATGAGAAAAAAAGGTGGGTTAAGGTAGGCCTTCATGACTAGACCGCACCAGCTCTATCCCTCTTCGACCTCCCCTGCCTTCTAAAATGGTAATTTGAATAATTAAATAGAGCTGTCCATCGTATGCAATAAAACACAGCACTTTATGGACGCTTAATGGTTTAAACAGAAATCCAAGATGCGAGCGAAGCACTTGAAAAACAAAAAACCTGGAATAGAAAACGATGAACGAAAAGTTTATTCGACAAATGTTGACCTCGCAATCGCTTGGAGAGCGGGTCGCCCAAGATCACCGAAGCCTTCAGTTGCACTGCCGTGGTTGTGTCCACTGACTCCACCAAGAAGGGTGGATTTCCATAAAGACCACGGTGAAAGTAAATCAACGCGCAAGAAGATGTCTCGTATAAAAGAACTTAGAAGCGGGTATGTTCCTCACGCTTCCAAGCAGCCACCATGCAAGCCTCGGTTCATCATGCAGGGCCGCGTTAAGCCTTTTTTGAAGGCCTTTCAACGCCAGTGTCGGTTCAATATCCGTGGATGCATGCTTGTGTTTGTTCGAGGCGATAATGAATAAAACGATGAAAATAATAAAAATAAGAATAGTGTTGTTATTTTTGTTGTTACTTTTAATACTGTTGTTAATAAAATGTTCAGATTCAGCTCGTAATGTTCGATGGGCAATAAACTCGAGCTGTTCTGCAGAGCGAGCTGAAAAGGTCTTCAAAATATGATTACAAAAAGAAGGGGGTGGTGTGTGCATGACGCACGTCGAATTTCGAAAAATTTCCTTTGATTACAAACTAAACACCAACAGAAAATGCAAGGAAAACGCAAATACGCTAGAAAGAAAAGAATTCCAAAAGTGATAAATTAATGAAGTATGCAAACACGTGAGTACGGCTTCAAAATTAATTCTTTTTAGCTTTTAAATTATAATTTTTTTTTGTTATTTCATCGAAATAATCTTATCAGCTCTTAAAGAAACTTCGAAAAATTAATAACAACAACAATAGTAATAAACAAGCTAGCATAAAAGACAAAAAATATGCATATAACATCTTAATACGTCATACGGAGAAGTAAATAAGATGTGTAAGAAAGGAAAGCTAGAGCTATGAGTATATGTACAGCTACGTACTTATAGACATGATGCTAAAAAATTCCATATCGTATGTATTTTTAACGTTAAAAATGATCTTAAGTGATTAAACACACATGAGAACATAATATGTATCTACACTGAATTTAATGATGATGATGATGATGACGATGATGATGATGATGATGATGATGATGATGATGATGATGATGATGATGATGATGATGACGACGACGACGACAACAATGAAGATATACTCCAGAAAGACTTCAAATAAAACTTTCCATTTTTCGTTGCAAGTGACAAAGTGATGAAAATGGAAAGGTGGATGATGGAGTGGTGATGAAGGTGGAAAAGTGGTGATGAAAGGGATGTGACGAAGATGGAAGGGATATGATGGAAATGGAAGCGATGTGAAGAAGATGGGAAGGACGTGATGGTGGAGACAAAAGGTGGGAAGAGATTGGGCTGGCTGGCACGAAGAAGCATCACTGCTGGGTTTCTGCGGCGAAAGGGTACGAGTGAGGAAGGCCTCGCAGAGGCTCCACCACCACCGTCTCTTGCCCCTTGAGACGCAGACGAGCAAAGTCTTCGAAGATTATGTCATCGTCCTTATGGGGCGCTCGAGGGTGCAGCAGTGTCTCCTGCGGCCTGTGGAGGCGACGTGGTGGATCTCACAACATCCCTCGTGTCGTGAGACAACAAACAAAGCACCAAACACAAAGAAAACCAAGTTCCTCTGAGAGGAAAACATACAAACATTAGCACACCGGCGTTAAAGAGGTTACAACCACACCAAGACGACACAACATGAATAGAAACAACATCACAGTGTCACTAAAACCAAAAAGTTCAAAGACACACCAAGAGGACACTATACGGACATTATAATAACCACACCAAGCTGCACCTACTCGTCATCGAGTTGTATAAGATCTCCGGCGTTGGATTCAGCGGGTGGTGTGGGGGTGGCAGGAGTGGCGGGAACAACTGGTAAAACTTTTTTGGCGGTAGGAGACGGCTTTTCTTGGGCAGGAGGGTTCGAGGGGTGTGGTGGCGACGATGGCGGAGACTCTTGTGGCTTGGGATGCGTCAAGGTGAATGGTAATTCGACTGAAAGGTCACTGTGTGTTTGTGCGTGTGCGTGTGTGTGTGTGTGTGTGTGTGTGTGTGTGTGTGTGTGTGTGCGTGTGTGTGTGTGTGTGTGTGTTAATTGATACGTATCCTTGCAAAGACGTGATAAAGAACGAGGGGGAAAATAGGCGCTTTGTTACGAATATTTTTTTGCCTCTATGACTTCCACCATCACCCATTGATGCACTTCTGAAGTGAAGGTTCGAGTTGTGAAAGTTGTGGAGTCATATGAAGCACATGTCAGAGCCATCATAATCCTTCAAAGCCTTTCTGAACTTTCACGTAGTAGTCGTTAGAGGATAAATTCAACACCCCCTCTACTACCAGAACATCTCAAACACTGCCACTACACCATTATAACTTGGACCACAATCACCTACACCACTTTTACTCACAACACCACCAATACTTCCACCACCACCAACACCACCAACACCACCAACACCACCAACATTTCAACCACCACCAACACCATCAACACCACCAACATTTCAACCACCACCAACACCATCAACACCACCAACATTTCAACCACCACCAACACCATCAACACCACCAACATTTCAACCACCATCAACACCACCCCTTGCCATTTCCAACCACCAGTGTCACATTGACTAACCTCGAGCCAAATCCTAGAATGAGTCGAACCTTGACCTTGTACTGAACTATTATGCCCAGATTCTCCTTCTGGGTCGGGTCAGTGATGCTGTGGGGTGGAAGGAGACGGCTTGGAGTTGGGAAAGTTTGATAGAGAATTATTAAAGTTCTTAGCTTTTGAGCAGTGTGTAATCAGCGCTATTCAAATGTTTTGGTTAGATTGGATTAGACAAACATGGATGGAGAAGATGGAAAGAATGGCATAAATAAGGAAAGATGGCAAGAGAGGGAAGAAGGACGAAAAGAAGAAGTGCAAAAAGAATATGAAGGGATGAAAGGATATGAAAGAAGAGAGGTAGAAAGAGGTAAAAGAGATGGGGAGTTGAAAGAAGCGAAATGGCACAATAAAAAAAAACGATTGGCTCTCATGGAGGATTTACTGCGCATAAAATGCATTTGAAACTTCCAGAACAATTGCAAAATCTACGTTTTTAACGTCACATAAGCATTCAATAGTCGAACTAGCCTGCTCCAATTGGCCCTCTATGAAAACTCATCCTCCCATCTCTCCTCCTCTTCCTCCTCCTCCTCCTCCTCCTCCTCCTCCTCCTCCTCCTCCTCCTCCTCCTCCTTCTCACCTCTCCCCCTTTCTTCTCACCTTTTTTCCCCTCACATCGCATTTTTTCTCATCTTTCATTTTTTCTCTTCCTCCTCTTCTGCTTATCATGACCACCACCACCACCATCATCATCATCATCATCATCATCATCATCATCATCATCATCATCATCATCATCCTCCTCCTTCTCATCATCATCATCATCACCATCATCATCTTTTCCTTGTTTTTGTACATATTCATTTTCTTCTCCATTTTTTTCCCTGCTGAAAGCAACACCTCATTAAGCAAATCACGAATCGTTTAAGAACAAGCCAATTACAAGAAGTCAAAAATGATTGTTAACAAAAAAAAATAATAAAAACAACAACAATAACGAAAACAACATAGCAACAACAAAACAACGTAGCAAAAGGAAAATGAAAAACAATAACAAAAAAAATAGCAATAACAACCACAACAAAACACTGAAAAATAATAACAGCAAAACAAAATAATAAAAAAACAACAATGAAAAATGGAAATAACAATAACAATAGCGACGACAACATCAAAAATGAGAATGATGTTTTATTTATGGATGGTTTCAGAATATTTGTGGTGATCACTGGCAGCCATTGGAGCGACACACACACGTCACCAGAGAGGCTACTTCGAAGGCACCCTTGCCACCGTTGCCACCACTGCCGATGTCACTACCATCATCACACCACCTCCTCCACAACCATCATCATCATTTACACCACCTCCTCCACAACCATCATCATCATTTACACCACCTTCGCCACAACCATCACTACTGGAAATCCCACATTGGACTCACGATCATCACCACAGTTTTATGACCACAATATGACCACACTATCGCCACCTTCGAAAAAAAAATTATTGCTCACAACCACCATCATTATCATCACCACCACCATCATTATCATCACCACCACCACCACCATTATCACCACGTCATCACTACCACCCTTATCAACCCATCACCACCATCACCATTGTAACCCAGTTACAGTCACTATCACACCACCATCACTACTACCCCTTAACAACCTTCCACGCCACCACGGATTAGACTGGAAAACAAAGATAAATTGAGTGTTATTAGGGATTGGGTGGTTTCCCAGAGAGAATGACTGGGTGGAATGACAACTTGAAGACCACTCATGGATACTGAGTTTAAACGATAGCCATGTCTACCAACGAGGTTGTATCAACGACACCAACAAAACTCACAAAGCACAAAAAGGGCATAAAGCACACAAAGAAAACAAAGGCGTGCATGCAATTGCACATAAAACAACATAAGCGAATAAAACCTCTCTCTCTCTCTCTCTCTCTCTCTCTCTCTCTCTCTCTCTCTCTCTCTCTCTCTCTCTCTCTCTCTCTCTCTCTCTCTCTCTCCCACACACACACACACACACACACACACACACACACACACACACACACACACACACACACAAACACACACACACACACACACACACACACACACACACACACACACACACACACACACACACACACACACACACACACACACACACACGCACACATTACATGTGCTGCATTTTGTGTGTTTCTTGTGGTTTAATGTGGTTTAACGTGACTCAACATGGTTTAATGCGTTTCACTGATTTGTTGTGTGAGCAATCATTGCTGTTAGTGCTTGTGAAGGCGTGATGGCTAAAACATAAATTAGGAAAAATATAATTGTCCATTCTATTCAGAAGTCTAATTCCGCATTCTATTGAGAATTCCAATTCCGCATTCTATTGAGAATTCCAATTCTGCATTCTATTGAGAATTCCAATTCTGCATTCTATTGAGAATTCCAATTCTGCATTCTATTGAGAATTCCAATTCTGCATTCTATTGAGAATTCCAATTCTGCATTCTATTGAGAATTCCAATTCTGCATTCTATTGAAAAGTATAATTTTCGTACAAAATACGTTCAAAAGGAGGATGAATGGAAGTTGAAACAATAAGTCATTCCATAAAATGCCTCCGAATGTTTTTTGGAAAAGATAAAAAAATTGAAAAAAAGAAATGTTTTGAAGGCTTACAATAGGCTCCATTAATTTCCGAATGTAAAAAAAGAAAATAAATTCACTTTTACACGTCACGTGAACAACTATTTTGAAAAGATTGCGTGAGTTTGTGTGGAGTTGAAATAAATTGGGGAGGGAGGGGGGGGGGGAGTGAATGAGGTGGAGCATTACGTTTGAGCCTTCAAAAGCCAACACTACACACAAGATCACAGAAGCTCCTTTGGCACACCTTGCTTCATCCAACTACACCCACCTCCCCCAAGCAACCGCTCACCCACAATCAACTGCCAACAAACAGCCTTCCAACAATCTTAACAACCCAACCCACAACCACCCAAACATCACCCAAAACCCACCAAACAACTCCCCAAAATGAATCACCACGCCACCCACATGGTGGAGGACGCCAGGTTGGTGTCCTCATGTTTCAACTTTCCATCCAGGGCGAGACCCCTCTTGTGTCGGTTCTCAGCCAGCAGGGGCGTCAGGGAGTACACCTTGCAGAAGCCCGTCTGACTCGACTGGATGGGAAAGCCCTCTCTGAAGTGGGGATGGTCATCATTGAGGTGGGGGTGGTCGTCATTGAAGTGGGGGTGGTCATCATTGAAGTGGGGGTGGTCGTCATTGAAGTGGGGGTGGTCATCATTGAAGTGGGGGTGGTCGTCATTGAGGTGGGGATGGTCATCATTGAGGTGGGGGTGGTCATCATTGAGGTGGGGGTGGTCGTCATTGAGGTGGGGGTGGTCGTCATTGAGGTGGGGGTGGTCGTCATTGAGGTGGGGGTGGTCATCATTGAGGTGGGGGTGGTCGTCATTGAGGTGGGGGTGGTGATGTTGCCGCTAAGAGGAAGCACACGATTTGGTTTGTACTGCAATGCAGTGGAGTGTGATGCTGCGAGAGGCAATTAAATGCGATAGGATGCTATGCAATGCATTTCAATGAGATTTCATTATATTTGATGCATGCAATAAAATTCACTAAAATTCAATATGATGCCGTAAGATGCAGTACAAGACATTACGATGCAGTACAAAACATTACGATGGCGTACAATGCAGTACAAAAAATTACGATGGCGTACAATGCAGTACAAAACATTACGATGTAGTACGATGCAGTGCAAGACATTACGATGTAGTTCGATGTAGTATAAAACATTACGATGCAGTACAATGTAGTACAATGTAGTACTGAACAATACGCTGGAGCCTTGATACAAGGCGATAAAACACGAATAAAATATGGTGGCAGTAAGCTGGGAGTCTCGAAAGGTCGCAGGTGTGGGCTGATGAGAAGTGAAGGGAAGGTGAAGTGGCATATGGAAGTTGTGAGTGGCTTGCAGTGCCTAATGGAGGCGTGGTTGATGAGAATTGGAAGAGGCGTGGAAGGAATGGAAAAGATTGAAAGATGCCGTAGAGGAGTGATGGAGGAGAAAAGTGTGCAGATGATCTGTCTAGGAACTCCGTTTAATGGAGTACGCCGTTTAATGGAATACGTCGCTTAATGGAATGCACCGTTTAATGGAATATGCCGATTGGCAGGAAAGCATGTATTTGCTTTGATAAGCGCCGCGATGTAAGATAATATGTAAAGGTATTTTTAGACGTTCGCGTATATTTTAATGCATGTACATGTGTGTATGCGCGTATGTGTGTGTGTGTGTGTATGTGTGTATGTGTGTGTGTGTGTGTGTGTGTGTGTGTGTGTGTGTGTGTGTGTGTGTGTGTGTGTGTGTGTGTGTGTGTTGGGCGTGCTTGTGGAAGCACGGGGCGCTTAATGGTGTGTCTGATGCACGGACGAGTTGATGTTCAGGTGGAGTGTCATTACTGAACTGTGCTCTTTGTGAAAATACTGGTGAAATGAAGATAAAGATGATGATGATGATGATGATGATGATGATGATGATGATGATGATGATGATGATGAAGATGATGATGATGATGATGATGATCACGCCAATAAAATGGGAACTGATTCTAAGCTTTTATCCACGCTAATAAAACAAGCAAGCCAGACAATCGTCGTCGTCATCATCACCGCAGACACAGTAATACTTCTAATGAACATACTCCGTAGTGATTTCTGGTATAAAAATCATCATCATCATCGTATTTTCATCATCATCATCATCACCATCATCATCATCGTTATTTTCATCATCATCATCATCATCATCATCATCATCGTTATTTTCATCATCATCATCATCATCATCATCATCATCATCATCATCATCATCATCATCATCATCATCATCATCATCATCATCATCTTCATAGACTCAATGTTGGACAGAAAGTGCGACAGTAACAGATGGACGCCATTACGGACGTCGGAGGTTGTGAAAGCAAGAAGGCGTGCGGAGACGCGGAAGATTTAAGTGCTGTAAATAGAAACAATTGAAGTTATAGAAACATCAAAGTATATTTAAGGATTCGTGAGAATTTTGATTAGCGAAACTATTAAAAATAGAATTTATGATAATATTAAACAGTTCATTCGTGGAAGCGTTATAATTCACTGCATGGCACCACAGGCATGGTAGCACGATGCGCCCTGTTGCATGCGGGATGTTGGTCTCTTGAGAGTATGAACACCTTGAAAGACAATACAATACAATAAAATGAATACAATAAAATACAATAAAACAAAAACATTAAAATACAATACAGTACAATAAAGACACGAATATTATTTCAGTGGTATTAAACCAGAAGTTTCGAGGCAAGTCAAAATTATATATCCATTGGACTCCTTAACCAAAACTTCATCCGCTCAAAGTTTCCTTTTAAACTTCCTTATTAAGCGATCAAAGTCAAACGAACAATGAGATGAGTCACAATACGAATACGAAAATTATTACAGCGGAAAATGAGGAAGTCACAACCTCCAAGAGCTCCAGTGGTCTCGAAGCACTCACGCACCGACGCCACTTGCAAGCAGCCACCATTGCTTTTCACTATATATAAAAATAAAATAACAACAACAACAACAACAACAACAACAATAATAATAGTAATTGTAATAGTAATAATAATAATTCTTATTCCCTTGGAGGAGCCTTTGAAAAGAACTCTATGAGGCAACACAAATCTTCACAGTTAATCAGCAACAACAACAATAATAAAAATAATAACAAAATGATAGTGAGATCAAAATAATGTGAACAAATTTAATTTTTGAAGCGCTAAAACCAGCAACAGAGACGCCCTGATGTTGCAGCAAGCCTCAGGTTGGAGGCAGAGAAGGTATTGGGATGAGAGATAAGTGGAAGGTGGCAAAGGTCGCAATGGATTGCCAGCATTCACACAAGCCACTTCAGCGCCTCTTCTGCCTTCCAAGGGAACTTCCCTTAGCACGTTCACCCACAAACATCTCTTATCACTTTTATGCACAAACATTTCTTATCACATGCCTTCAAAACATCGCCTTATCACATCCCTTTACAACGTCGTCTTATCACATCCCTTTACAACACCGCCCTATCGCATACCTTCAAAACACCGCCCTATCACATCCATCATTCTTTCATGTCACTCTACGTCATCATTTTAAACTGTCTCCTGAGGCTCCTCCCACACTTCCCCTATCTTCTCTCTCCTCTTCCTCCTTCTCTTCTCTTTCTTCTTATTCTCTCCTCCTCCTCCTCCTCCTCCTCCTCCTCCTCCTCCTCCTCCTCCTCCTCCTCTTGAAAAACAAACATTGAACAAATGATTAGATGCCACCTACTCGGATTCCAACTCCGCAATGACACATTTGTACTGCGCCGTCGAAAACAAACAGATGTCCGCAAATTGACGAACTGTGTGAATGTGAACGTGTGTGTGTGTGTGTGTGTGTGTGTGTGTGTGTGTGTGTGTGTGTGTGTGTGTGTGTGTGTGTGTATGTGTATGTGTATGTGAGTGTATGAGTAGATGTATGAATAGTGATAGTACCGGTGATTTTAATCTTCTTGACGCTTTTGTTGGTGTTGTTGTCGACTAAGACGTTGACGTTGATTGACTCGCCGTGGTAGTATTTCTGTGGAACAAGCCTCAACTCACAAACAGCAAACCTTCCATACTGAATATACAGCCACACAAAAAAAAATCATACTGAACCACACTCAACCACGACAAAAACCCAAAACACCCACACAGCCACACCAAGCCATCACCACGCGCAAGCCATACCAAACCACACGCAAGCCACACCAAACCACACGCAAGCCACACCAAACCAAACGCAAGCCACACCAAACCACAAGCAAGCCACCCCCACCTCTTTATCCAGGGTGGCCTCGAGTCGCAGACTGCCTGAGCTGATCATGAACTCCTTGGTGCTCTCGGCGGAGGGCTGGGGGGCTGGTTCCTCAGGCGCGTAGGTGAGTTTGCGGATGGCCAGCTGTACGGAGTTCCTCTTGTGGGGCTTCTCATCCGACACTTCACCCACGTACGCCTTCAGCTCGTAGTCCACTCCACACGGCTGCAGTGGCGTGAAGAAGCATGGAAGAAAGAGTATTGTGTTTTTATTGTTATTTTTAATAGTAGAAGGGGTAGTAGTAATAATAGTAGTAGTCGTAGTAGTAGTAATAGTAGTAGTCGTAGTGGTAGTAATAGTAGTAGTAGTAGTAGTAGTAGTAATAGTATTAATAGTGGTAGTAGTGGTAGTAGCGGTAGTAGTAGTAGTAGTAGTAGTAGTAGTAGTAGTAGTAGTAGTAGTAGTAGTAGTAGTATTATTAGTAGAAGTATTAGTATGGAAGCGGGTGCGTAGTGTGACTGTGTTGTCTTGAAACTCCTAAGGCCTTATGTAGATTGAAAAAAATCTCATTGTGTGGTTGTGTTCAAAATAATTTTTGAACAGAAGACAAAGAAAAATTTGAAAACAAAATATTTTTTTCGAGAATTTTTATGAAGAAAAGTTTCTTGTTGGTGTTACCGGAATTGAAAGATCCTATAATCATAATGAAATTGTTAAAATTCCAAGTTATTATTAATAATTAAATCAATTTTTTTAAATATTAAGTGTTAAAGAATTATGGCTTATTAACGAATTAAATTAAATAATGTTTTATTAAAAATAATAAAACAATTGATTACTAAAAAATCATTAAGTTTTTGATTATTATGGATTATTAAATTATTTATTAATGGAGGATCCTTACGAACCTTGCCAGTGTCCCCAGCTGCCGGTTGTAAAGTCACTGAGGCTGGAGTACAGGGAGGTAACTGTGTGTGTGTGTGTGTGTGTGTGTGTGTGTGTGTGTGTGTGTGTGTGTGTGTGTGTGTGTGTGTGTGTGTGTGTGTGTGTGTGTGTGTGTGTGTGTGTGTGTGTGTGTGAGGTGAGGGGGTATTTTGTTACAAGCAAATGAAATATACATAAAAGTTGTAGGCGAATAACAAAGAAGAAAAATGAAAAATAAAGAGCCAATTAAAAGTAAATAATGAGGATGAAGAGGAAGAAGATGAAAATGAGGATGAAGAGGAAGAAGATGATGAAAATGAGGATGAAGATGAGGAAAATGAAGATGAAGAGGAAGAAGATGATGAGAATGAAGAGGAAGAAGATGATGAAAACTAGGATGAAGAGGAAGATGATGATGAAGAGATTTTTTGAGGCGAATGATCTTTTAATTAGCGACTAATGAGCCTCATCCGTTTTAAATGAGTGCGATCTGAAGGAATTTGTGAAAAAAAAATTAATTAATATTATTTCAAACAAAAAACTAAAAAACACTCTAAAAAAAAACAACAACAACAACAACAACATAAAAAAACAACAACAACGACAACGAAAGGTGCTACCACCTTTCAATGGCTTCATCTTCGGAACACCAGGGCGATGCAATAGCGATTACCGCGGCATTAAGGCCAAAAAGCCTCAAAAGTGCATAAAGGCGCTATTGCACGTTCTGCACTTTACCCCGCATTCTCTGATGCTCGCATCTCAATATTCGGAAATGATGATGATGATGGTGATGATGATGATGATGGTGATGATGATGATGATGATGATGATGTTGCTGCTGATGATGATGATGGTGAGGATGACAACGATGATGAAAAAGAAGAGATGTTACATGGGAAAGAATGAACACTGGTAGGTAAACACGCGATAACAGTGTAATAAATCTTGACAAGATGGCAAACAAGGAGGATGTATAAATCTTATTTTGCCCTAAAAGCGCCATTAAAAGTGAACAAGATCCAAAAGTGAACTATAATTTAAAATCTCATAACAACGCATAACTCTCTTAAGCCCAAAAACGATGAGGTTTTAAAAGTGAAAGCGATGACGATGACGATGATGATGATGATGACGATGATGATGAAAACTTATTATGAGATTAATAATGATAATAAAAATAATAACAATTTTCATAATTGAAAAAAAAACAAGAGCAATAATAATAAAAAAGAAAATAACCTTGACGAAAACGACAACGAAAACAATAAGAATAATAATAAATCAAATATAAGAAGTCATATACATAGTCATATACCAAAAAGTACCCAAGACCCCTCGCCCCCTTCCACCGCCCATCAGCCCCCTGTGCCACTCATAAATCACCCCACAACACTACACATCACAACACATTAGCCCACATAACCAACATCATCTGCACATCACTTCATATTAGCACACATAATCTACACAACAATCACCCCCCCCCCCCCCCACACACACACACACACACACACACACACACACACACACACACACACCCACAAACACACCTCAAAGTAGAATGGATATGCATTATCTCCTAGCTTCTTGAGGAGTCGTTCTTGCAGACGAGAGAGTGGCTTATGTTGATTCTTGGCCTCCTCGGAGGGGTAGATCTGGTGCATGGAGAGGTACAGATCCTTCCGGAAAGTCAGTCCCAACACGTCCAGGTCCTCCCTGCCATATCGGAAGGCTGACAGGACGTGCACAAACACCTTACGACCCTTCAAATACTCCGGGTCCAAGAGCACCACTCCATCTGTGGTGTGGGTATGGGTAGTGGTGGTGCGTAAGTGTGGTGTGGTGCATTAGGGTGGTTGTGGTAGTGATGATGGTGGTGGAAGTAGTAGCGTGAGTGATGGTAAAAGTAGTGGTGTGAGTGATAGTGGAAGTAGGGGCAGCTGTGGCAGAATCAGTGGTGGCGGTGGTGGCTCATTGGGTGGCAATTGAGCTTGTACTCTGCAATTGTTTGCCCATAATGGATGTTGTTATAATGTTCTGGAAAATTTTGAGAAACACCTCTTAGGTGAACAAGTGATTGGAGTTATCTTCATTTCGTTGATATTTATGTATGCCTTGTTATTCCATTGTGACATCCATTGTTTGAACGCAAATACAATACAATTCGATACAATAAAATACAATATAATAAAATGAAATACAATACAATATAATAAAATGAAATACAATACAATAGAATACAATACAATACAATACAATACGATACAATACAATACAATTCGATACAATAAAATACAATATAATAAAATGAAATACAATACAATATAATAAAATGAAATACAATACAATATAATAAAATGAAATACAATACAATATAATAAAATGAAATACAATACAATAGAATACAATACAATACAATGCAACACATTGAAAGACGACAAGTGTCATCAAAGTATGAAGAAGTGTTATGGGGATTTTCGTGGTGGAGAAGGTTTGAGGCGGTGTGGGTGGGCATTGGATGACAACTTGAAGAAATACACAGTGAATAATAATAACAATAATAATAATAATAATAGAAATAAATACAATTATTGTTATGAACGGGAAGATTTCATCAAGCATCCGTTATAAATCACATAAATCGATGCTGGCGACTTGAAACTCCTTGAAGATTCTAACAACTTTGATACGCCCATACGTGCATAGACACGCAATAAATTGATTCTTTGATATATATATATATATATATATATATATATATATATATATATATATATACCGATGCTTTGATTTAGATTGACACACACGACTTAGAGGCAAGGAGTTGTGAAGGCTGAATGCCGCTATGGTAAAATTAATCACCACTAGGCTGTTACAAACATACGACCCTGTGTGAGCTTCAAACCAACCACTAAACAACCAATGGCTGGGTTTTATTGGCAGAATTGCATTGATTCATCTTTCAGTTTGAAATAATTCTCATTTTTGACTATTTTTGAATGGCAATTTAGCTGTTTTATTTTTAACATTTTCCGCATTTGAGTGCATTTCCTTCACAAAGGTTACGAAAAAAACATGAAAATTGAAAAGTGAATCATCCTTCAATGGCGTTCAACCAAGTTAACCTTGAAGAGGCTTCTCTATGAAGATGGCTTGGAGCCACTGAGCTTATTTTCAGAAGGACTTTCAAGAGTGCAGTGAATGGCTGGAAGGAAACCTTCCCACAATGCATGCTCGCATGGCATGATCCTTATCCAAGTCAGACTGAATGGTCTTGTATACTAATACTACTACTACTACCAATACTAATACTACTACTACTACTACTACTACTACTACTACTACTACTACTACTACTACTACTACTACTACTACTACTACAACTACTACTACTACTACTAATACTACTACTAATAATAATAACAATTGAAAAAATAATTATTTTAATTATCATTTTCCTTCTCTTTGTCCTCCTCATCAGCATAATCATTTATTTATTTGTTATTGTGTGTGTTATTGTTTATGAAGTGGAAGTGCCATTTGAAATGTATGGCTCCTTGATAGGCATAAGACACCTTGTGAGCAGCCCTTATTTATGATCTAGCACCAAGTGAAAATAACTTTTTAAAAAGTTTTTACTCTTGTGTGAAAAAAGTATGAATAATGAGTTGGTGGAAATTGCTTTGAAGATGATTAACGATTTTAATATTGTCACAAAAACAGTTGAAAAATAAAATGTTGATGATGATGATTATTATTGAATGTCCAGTAGAGGTGCAAAGACACAAACCTATGGGATCGGTGTGGGTGAGGTGATCGATGAAATCTCTCTTGCCCAGATACACTGTCAACTGAAGGTTTTGTCATTTATTATGAACTATTATTCATTTGACGGATGAGTCAATATTAACATGATTATTTAATTTAATCTTCAATAGAAGTTAGTGAAAAGTTAATTTGATTGACAATACTTATATTCCATAATCATTTTACCTTTGAATTTGGGCTGCTTTTTTTGAAAACTCTGAGAATGCATTGAACATTGTTTGAGTCTTTCAACACAATGAAAAATGAGTGAAAAAACAGATTCTTTCATTATTGATGTTTAATATCCAAATCGACTATTCATTCCAAACTATAAAACATAATAAACAACCTCGTCCCTTGTTTGAATAAATTGTCGTTGTCTCCATCGATATTATCTCCCGTGCCGCTATCTGTCATTTTGTGTTCTCTTACATATATCCAACAAGAAAAATCACTCGGAAGTACGATACGACTATTGATAAATGGCTTCTGAGTATGAACTTTAACTAAGCAATGATCGAATAATACAAATATTTTAAGTATTATTTTGACTTAGTCAAAAAATATAACAAGTTTAGTAAAACCAGGAGTTGAATTAGATGTCAAATAAATTATACTTTTAATAACTACTATTTTACAATCGATTCCAATAAGCGTAAAATTACAGATCCAGACCGCAGAAACAATATTTACTAAAAAAGCGCCTAATATTATAATAAATTAAGTTTGTTCTATATGATTGATTGATTGGTTAATTTTATGTTTCAAATTAATTTTTCTGAATAAATAAAAATAAAAATAATTCTATGATAGTTTCAACTATTATTTTATAATATTTCATTTAATATTCTATCAGTTGTTTCAAATTCAAATGAATTTTATGCAAAACATAATAAAATGCTAATGTATAACAGTATTTTCAAATTGTTCTGCCAATATGCAAAGAAGAGTATTGTTTCCATAGTCTATGTTATTAGGACCTAAGTTTTCATTTAAGTCAAAGCCATTTTACGCCTTCGTCGTATGGTGCATTTTGTACGTTTCATCAAAAAAATCTAGAAATGATGCTTCAAAAAATATATAAATAAATTTTAAACATGATTAGAAATTTAAGAACAAACAAATTTGACGGAACTAAGAATAAGGACACTTACGACGACTTATTGGTATTTGGCTACCACTGCAAGTTGTTTCGTAATGACGAGGGAGCTCTCAATACTGACTTGGGCAGGCATTTGATTCCTTGGGCGGGCGATAGTTCTGTCACGATCGACAGGTATATCATTTTGTGTTTTAGCTTTATGAATTTAGTAACTCTCTTAATAGACCTTAGAAAACATAAATATTTATACCTTTTTAGATACGATGGCAGAGGGCACCTGCAAGACTTGGTTGGCTATGACGCTGACCGCTTCAAGCAGGGCTGGGATTGTTTGACAGATGAGGAGAAGCACATGGAGAGTCTGATTGACGAGGAGCGATACTTGGACCTTCGAACAGACGTTCAAGAACAACTCTACTATGAAGGTCTTTTAGCTAGCACCTTATAAAATATGATATCAATTTTTATTGAGTGAAAAATTTTTCTTTCAAAAAAAGGCTTCCATTATGAAAAAAAGGGTTGAATATGAAAAAAGATATCACTATGGAACGCCTCATTATTGAAATTCATTATAAATATGTCCACAGAGGAGGAAATGAAGAGGTTTGCAGAGAACAAACCAGGCTCATTTTCAGCCATTGGGTACACTTATGCAGAAGCCACCAACTCAACTGAGCCTGCCTTGGATGAGACCAAAGAATCACAACCCACCGAAAGAGGTAATGCATTGATTCAATGAAACTTATTTAATAAAATAAAATTTGGCATCTCAGTTGCTTGCACTTTATAAATGTAATTCAGTCACATTCAACAATAATTTTTCTAAGCATCAACCACAATAAATTCCTCAACTCATCAACCATAGTCAACTTATCAGCCACAGTGATTTATGGTTTTCTTTCCAGAGACTGACTCACCATCGGAGTCTTCAGAGCCGTACACACCTCAGCCCTCATACTTCTTGCCATCCTCCATGCAACTGGTACGAACCCACTTATGTGCACAAGCATAGGCATTGATAGGCATTGAACTAATTAAATGTCGGTGTGTTCACTGGCGTGTAACAACGTGCCCCAGTGCTGGAGAGGTTTTCTAACACCTCATATCACCATGTAAGTCCCACCTGATTCTTAAGGCATCATCATAACTTATCCTTCTTCACCAGCCACTCAACAACCACCAACAACTCTATGCGGAAGCCACAACAATTTATAGGTGCTTATCAATCAGTCCTTTTATTCCATTCTCCTCCGCCCAGTGATCACTTATGCACTGTCACCACCACTATCACTATCACTACCACCACCACTATCACTATCACTACCACCACCACTATCACTACCATAATTACCATCACTTTCATTACCACCATTACTACCACTGCCACTACCACCATTACTACCACTATCACTTGACATTTAGCAATTGCAGGTGTGACCTTCCCTTGCGGCTGGCCAGCACCCCTCGTGGTCAACACCCAACTACTTTATACCTTCTTATTTGCATGCATGCCTGACTCAAAGCCAATTATAACCAAAATTACATACAATAAAACAACTTCAATTATCGGAAAATATAATGGAAACAAGACATAATTAGCGAGCGATAGTGTTGAACTGGCGTCGGGTGCAGGGTGTCAATGTGGAACAACCGTCCCACAGCCGGAGAGTGAGAAGGTGCATCGGATAATTGAAAGGACCGCCTCGTTCATCGTGGCCAAGGGGATCCAAATGGAGATTGTGATGAAGACCAAGCAGCAACACAATCCTCACTTCTCCTTCCTCCACTACGACCACCCCCTACACCCCTACTATAAACACTTTGTCGCCATCATCAGTGAACGCAGGTACATTCCTGCCTCCCACTCAACCTCCCTCCCCCAAGGTTACTTCCTCTTTGTCGTCATGACAACTTGACCGTTGTCACGTGCCTTTTGTCGCCATGCATACTTGATTTTTTAAAAGTAGATTTTTCAAATTATTGACGATGTTCATTATCAACAACAATAATATTAAAAAATTATTTTGGCGTTTTTATTATTGATATTATTATCTGAAAATTAAAAAAAAATAAGTTTTTTAACCATTTTTGTGTTTCTGCCACCCACAGAGGACAAACAGAAGCAGGAAGAACTTGAAAAGCCTCTCTCCTCACACGTCATTTGCTCTTTGATCTTAAATAAATAAATAACAAAATAAATAAATAAATACGTATGAAAATGTATAGGAGCGATGTAATTCATTTATATCGTTGTTATTATTATTATTGTTATTATTATTTTATTTTTATTATTATTACAGGAGTTTCTGGAGTCGGTGAAGTTGAAGTTGCCATCGAACCAGATTGCCAACACCTCGTATGCACTGCTGCTTGAGAAGCTCAAGAAACACGTGCCAAAGCCAGCCCCTCCTCAACCCCCTCCTCCTCAACCCCCCCCTCCTCAACCCCCCCCTCCTCAATTGCCTACAGCAACGTCCCAAGCAGCAGCAACAGCAACAACACTAGCATCTACGGAACCAACACAAGTAACTCCACAAGCGCCAGCAGCAACAGCACAACAACACCTCCCTCCACCTCCTGACGTCAAGCTGATCATTGACAAGCTTGCTGCCTCCGTGGCCAGAGTTGGCATTGAGTTTGAGACGGTCCTCAAGCAACACAAAGACTCCAGGTTCGAGTCTACCTTTGTTTTGTGTTTTCATTCCTTGTCTTTCAATCTTATCTTCTCACATAGCACGCCCTCCAGCACAGCCTTACGCTACAACCACAACTACACCACAACCACAACTACACAACAACTAAAACTACAACCACAATTTAAACTACACCACACCTACAACCACAACTAAAACTACACCACAACCACAATCACCTCAGATTCGCTTTTTTGGACCCTTGCCACAAGTGGAACAGTTACTACGTCAGCAAGAAGGATACTCTCCTTAAGGTCTGCCTCCCCTCGTGTGCTTCCGTGCTCTCTTTGAAAAATATTTCTAATTTTGAATTTTGAATTTGATTTCAATCAAAATATTAATATTTTTAAAGTATTCTCTCATTGAATTTGTTATCTTTAATCATTTTAAAATAATTTTTAATTTTTAAAATTAAGCGCGTTTTCGTTGTCTTCAAAAATATTTTCGTATTAAATTATTTTAAATATTAAATTTATTTTTAAAAAATTCATAGCAAAAGGAAAGTTCGGTACAGTCTGCAGACACTCCAGGCAAGACACCTACGAAGACTACAAAAACTGTGACAACATCTGCAACCTCAACTACCACCACTTCAACAACAAACACCACTATTAATGGCGATACTGAGCAAGGAAAAGAAGAAAAAGAAGAAAAAAATTTGAAAAAATCTTCCAGCTTAACTGAAGTCAAAAAGGACAACCCTGAAATAGCTAAAGGTTAAGTCTTTGCAGAGTTACGAAATCGACATTCAAAATTAACTTTATTTAACTTTATTTACGCCAATTATTCAAAATCTACTCCACTTTTACTCAAACTATTCAAAGTCTTTTTCTCTTTCAATCTTTCCGCAGTCATCAGCTTCAGCATCAAGAAGAGCAAAGAGGAAGCCAGTGCTGCTACCTTGAAAAAGTCATTCTCAACTCTCTTGAACTACCAGAGTGATGAGGAAGATGAGGAGGAGGAGGAGGGAGGGGGGGAGTGCGAAATGAAGGAGGAAGAAGATGAGGAGGGTAAAGGCAGAATACCACACTCACAAAGCACCTCCGGTGTGGTGGACGTGCAGGAGGAGAGGAGGAAGAAGGTGGAGAAGTTTGTGAGCTTGTTGCGTAAGAATCTTTCTTCTAGCGACACTAAGCACCTTGGGTCTTCTCCTAACAAGGCACACACACCAGACCTCGCCACTCAAGCACCCGCTTCTGAGGGAGACAAGGAAGAGAAGGTACTCTTCCAGGTGGGTGCCCAGCCCGAGGAAGGAGGCAAGGACGACGGCGACGGTGCTGGTGGCTGTGATGACGACAAGCATGATCGAAAGAAAAAAAAGAAAAAGAAGCACAAGAGCGACTCGCCAGACAGGCACAAACACCACAAGAGGCATCGAAGTAGGTCACGCTCCAGAAAAAACAGTCCAAGGTCGCGTGGCCATGAGTCCAGGTCAAAACGGAAGTCTCCGCCTGGTGTAGAGAGTTCAAGGAAAAAGAGGTCAAGATCACGTGAGATAAGTGACGATGACCACAAGAAGAAATCTTTCAAAAAACATAAACGAAAGCACCGTGATGACGACGATGACGATGATGATGATGATGGTGGTGATCATGCAAAAGTTGCTAAGAAAGAACGATCAAAAAGGTATTCGTTTATTTGATGATTAAATTTTCTTTTGAATTATTGTATTTATTGATTTTAATATTTCATAATTTATTGTTCATTATCTGTAATCTTAAATTCCCCACTCAGTCCATCGCACGAAGAGAAACTGCCACACAAGAAAAAGAAGCACCACCACCATCGCCATCACCATCACTCCTCCAAACACTCCAAGTGAACACACGTTGATCCTGCTCACACATCCACACTTTTTTTAATTTATCACTGATTGCAATGGAGAGTTGATAAGGAATGGCCATTTTAATTGTTCATTTAATAAACTTATTTAAAAAAATTATCAATCACAATTAATATCTAAATATTATCTTTATTATTTCATTTATTATTTTTCTATCAATTATTATAAAATATTTTATTATAATTCACAGACGCAAAAAGTCTGAAGAGGTTGTGGACTTGACGATTGACTGACCTTGCCCTCGGTTTAGCGTCTTAATTCCATAAAACAAAATTGCATTTTCGTTCAATAAAAGGACTTTTGTAATTTTTCAAGACAACCTAATGTAAGTAAAATGACTTTATTGTTTGACAAGCGAATATTAAGTTTTCACTAATTTTCCATTTCAATGATTACGTCGTTTCCTCCTTCGTCATTTTCATCAGTCCTTGGAGGTATGGTGCTGTGGAAGGGTGTTTCTTTCGCTGAATCATACGTGACGATTCTTCTATGCAAGGATGCCTTGAAGGTTTGGCTGCTGCTGACGTGTCTTGCTTTGTCAATCTCTGCAGGTATGAAGACTTTCCTTGCGTTCTTGTTGACCTCTTTGTTCTTTTGTGTGCTCTCCTTTGTGCTTTTTGTTGTGGTTTGGATGTTGGTGTCTTCGTTGACTTTGTCAGCGTCTATGGCTTCAGCAGTCATCAACTCATCGTCGCTCCCTTCGGAACTTATGGCCCGCTCGCTTTCAGCCACAAAAACCTCTCTGGCACAATCCCCCTGAACATTACTGTTCTTTGAGACTTCCTCACTGCCTTCACAGTGGGAAGGAGAGGAGGCAGTTTCTTTCACGGCAGACGTCGGTCGGGCCTCCTTTTCCGTCTCTTCCTGGGCCCTCAGCATGGCCTTAATGGCCCGAGCTCTCATCTCCAACTCCAGAATCTCCAATTGAGTCTTGTCGCCGAAATTTCCCACCGCTTCTCCATCCGCCCCTGTGTCCATTTGTGTCTCTTCTGGAAGGTTCTCGTTGATTTCGTCGTCAATGGTGATATTTTCATCCGTGGTGACGTGATTTTCCTCCTCTTCGTTGTCGTCTTCTTCATTTTCAAGTAGCTCTGGGGCATAGCACTGTATCTCATAGAACTCTGTATTGCCTGGCACCTCATCGTCACCATTGGCTTTGTTGACCTCAGTTACTTCTTTGTCTTTATTATCTTCAATTTTTTCATTGGAAATATCTTTTTTTGAAGTAATTTTCTCATCAAAATCACAATTTTTTTTTTCATCTTCCAACAGAGCTTTGTTACCGTCATTCCCGTCGCATTTGGAAGCTGTTTCAGTTTTTTCATCACTTTCTATTCTCCTCTGGACAGAAGCTTTCTTCTCATTTGCACTCTTCTCTGTCTCAAAATCTCCAAAGTTACTCACCTCATCAGATGATGAAATTTCTTCAGGCAATCCTCCTAAAGATGAATATATTTTTAAAGTTAAAAATACATTTTTGAAAATTAAAAAAAAAATGTTCAAATGAGATATTAGGAAAAAATAGATTGGTACCATCTAACAAGTGCTCAATTCTTTTTCTTGACATTCCTTCCAGCTCATCCAAACACATCCTTTTCAACTCATCAGTTGAAAAAGGCTGGTAAATAATTGCATTACAATAAATAATGATGACACACATATTTATGGAATTATGGTTCATTAGAGCTATGAGCCTACTGATAAAAAAGCGTGGGTATATGTCAAAATCAAAAGTGCACAATCTTGCCGATTTCATTATTTGCCCTCCCAAAAACCTTGAGGATTTCAGGCAACATATCCTTGAGTTTTCTTGAACTTATACTTCGAAGCATGTGTGTTAGAAGCATTTCCTTGTCTTGTAGGTAGCCTCCGATTGGCAAAAGAATCTTTCCCAAGTCCATATCGGAAGGACAATCACTTTCTGAACTTTTTCTGTCTTTTTTTGTCTGCTCAAACATATATGAAATATTAAATGAAGTTGAGAAAAAGAAGATTTTTAAATTGTTTAATACTGAAAAACATACTTTTGTTCGAGACCTGGAAGAACTTTTACCTTTCTTCTTATTGCCTCTACGTTTTTTCCTAGATTTACGGCGGTTATCATCATCACTGCTTGAAGAAGAGCTTGTGGAGCTAGAAGAAAATGAGTAAGATCTTGCTTTCTTTTTTTTTGAATTTCTATTTTTAAACATGTTTAATTTTGATTTTGAATCACGTTGAGTTGAATCCGCCGCCATAGTTATACTAGACATTTTATTTTTTTGCATAATATTTTACAGATAAATAAGCTTTAAAATAAAGAAAAATTCACTTTTAACAAAACCAAGTATACATACCTTTTAGAAAATCACGTAAAAAAAGATTATAAACTTTTCAATTTTTTGTAAGTTTCACTTTTTGAATAAAAAAATGATAATTTTGGTTCAGGTTGAATCAAAAATTTGTGAAATAAACCCTTTCTTATCTATTATAATCAAAAAATTTGTATACCAAATGTTCAAAATTATGGTTTTAAAGGCCCCACTGGAACCAACTAGTGATGTAAAGAAAGTAAGGCTAGAAGGAAGAGAGTTCCATGAGAAAGGACTGCAGTATGAAAATGCGGGTTCATTTCTTAAAAAATACCATAAATAATAATGAGAGTTAGTAGAAGATCCCTTCTAAAATAGTAATAAAAAATAGTTTTTATTCAAAAAATTCAGATGCAAGTTTTAAAGATTGGTCTTTTCTTCAAAGATAACCAGTGTAGAACGATAAGAAGGAGAGTTATATGTGAGGAGTTAAGTACCTACCAACTAAGCGGGAAACTGTATTGAAAGCTGTGGTGAAAAGGTGTAACGTAAAATCAAGAAGGCTACAGTGTAAAGGGTTACAATAGTCAAAATGGAATAAAGTGGGTGAATAAACACGTAGTTTGAGTATGAGATTGTCTAGAAAAAGTTTATTTTATACCCAAATAAACCTTTTAAAAAGTATGATAAATTATAAAAAATAAATTCAGTATAATTCTAAAATGTAAAAATGTGATTAACCTATTATGTACTAATTCTGAATGAAAAAAAAAACGAATTAAAATCAAGATATTCGCAAAAATTCCTCAAAAGGAAGTTGTCATTGTAAGTAGTTTTAATTTACTACTTTTCAAACCTGAAAGTAATAAACAAGATAGTAAAATTGAGCTTATAGAAAAATAAAATCAAAAGGAATGTTTTTTTTAGTAAAGAAATGACCTCATAGGCGTGAAACATTCCAATTTCAGCACATTATTCTTTTTTATTCACTTTATGCAGTATTTTTAGATAGGTTAGTAAGTTACCTCAAACCGATAAATAGAACTCCTTAAGGACAACATGGGCCTCTTTTTTCGAGTAACTAAAAAAAGATTTTAGTTATAAAAAAACTAACGATCCAATCACTTAAAATTAATTTTGTATTTAATCATTAAAAAAAAATTTTAATTAGAAAATAACTAAGAGATTAATTACTTCATGAAGAAAAGATTGGCATTTGTATGTAAACGATGCCACTCGAAGAGTGTATATCCCATGCTGCACAGCAAAAATAACAAGAGAAACTCCTTAGGGAGGCTCCATTGAAATATAATGACGTCATGGACGATCCAGAGGTTCAATGACGAAGGAAAAAAACAGTGAACAGGAAATTAAAAACAAGGTGTGAAAGTAAATAATAATAAAAAGTGTGAATTAGTTCACGAATAATGTAAATATAAAAAAGTGTCAGTTTTCAAAATTGCTCGCGTTCAGCCTAGCCCATTTTCCGTGTCAAGTATATTTTCGATCGAGTTTCTAAGTGAAGAGAAGGCTGGTCTTTCGTGAGGATCTTTACTCCAACAAGAAAGCATCAGATTATAGCTGTAAATAATGATAATTTTTAGCAAACATGACTAATCTCTGTTTTGAACAAATTCTTATCTAATTGATCAACTTTTAGTATGAATGTACTAATAATAAACTCATTGATTCATCCAGTTTTTATGAAACATAAATACACCCTTTAGCATGTTAAATACTTCAGTTTTGAAAACCTACACAGAATCTGGGCATTTTTCTGGTTTTTCCAATCTTTTTCCTTCTTTCAAAAAACTTTTGACGTGTCTGGTGCTCAGCTCGAAGTAGGGCGAGAGTCCCCAAGTGAAGATCTCCCACGTGGTCACTCCGAACGACCACTTTAGAAGTTATCGCATATTTTTATAATTTATCAATATCCCGTTAGCTATATCTTTTTTATGCTTTCCAAGACAAAGTCCCAAGAATTGCATTGATTTAACGTCTACACAATTGAATAAAAAAAAACTAGAAAAAATCCGTACAGTAAAATAAAAAAAAACTTGAATGACTCACCACGTCTGTTTTTTCTGAAAACTGATTCTTTCCCTCCAGCACCTCTAGCGCCATCCACTTGAAGGGAAGGGGAGTTTGGTTCTTGGCCTTGTAGTAGTTCTGGTTGTAAATGTCCCTGGACAGCCCGAAATCGGTTACCTTCACACACTTCTCCTCGTCAACCCTTCGAAACATTTTCACGAATGAAGAATAAAAGAACAAACTTAATTAATATTTATTACTTAAAAATATTAAAATATGAAATAAAAGTCAAAGACAGCAAAAAAATAACTTTTGAATGTTTTTAAGTTTTCTCACGTGCAATTTCTGGCAGCAAGGTCTCGGTGTATGATGTTCTTGGAAATGAGGTACTCCATGCCACAAGACACTTGCAAACAGAAGGTCAGTAACTCGAACGTCGAAAATTTCTGGTTGACAAAATATAAAATTATCGAAACTCAAAAATAAGTGTCAAAAAAATAGCTATTACTACCATTTGAATGAAAAACTATTGATAAAAAAAAAAAAAAAAAAAAAAAAAGCACATTTTCGTTTTTTTCTACGAACGACTTGAGGTCACCGTGTTTCATGAAGGGGAGCACGATCAGGGGAACCTTTTGGTTGCGAACCACGATGGCCACGAGAGTCATGACGTTTCTGTGGGTCAGGTCCATCATGCGGATACCCTCCGACAAGAAGTCAACCCGGTTCTGGTAGACCCGAGACATTGCTGGGAAAAGGGACGGTTTTAAAGTTTATTATTCCTCAGTAGGTTAAGTAGGGGTCTTAAGATTTCAGCTTAATTTACGGAAAAAGAAGCTGGTAAGTTTGCAAAAAATAATTTTTTAGGGTCTTCAAAGCAAAACAAAGGTTAGAAATATAGGAGATTAATTTTTGTGGAATGTGTAGGACTGGGATGTAGATTCAATGCTCACCCGGCGTCAACATTTTCACAGCCACCTCTTTGTTACCGAAGCTGCCTTTGTACACCTTACCGAAATGGCCTTGAAATATTTTTTCGTGGAAACGTCGTAAGTAAGAATCAGTAAAAAAAAGATGTAAAAACAAAAAAAAAAGGTTGAAGAAAGTTAAAAAAGTGAAAAACAAAGTTTTAAAAATGGAAAAGCAAAGTTTAAAAAGTGAAATTTTTTTTTAAAAAGTGAAAAAAAAGTTTTAAATGTTAAAAAGGCACCAGCTCCGATCTCTTCTTCAATCTTGAGGTCATTTTCGTTAACCAAGCAACGCATCACTTGCGATTTCAAAGGTTCCATCAGACCGTCTAAAAAATTTTTCTCCTTATCATCACTTTCGCCAGCATCTGAAAATCCTTTCGTCAAATTGTTTGAAATATATTTGAATTTTTGATTAATTAATAAATATTATTTAAAAGCAAGAATAATTAATAGCAAGAATAATTAATGGAAAGAATAATTAATGGAAAGAATAATTAATGGAAAGAATAATTAATAGCAAGAATAATTAATGGCAAGAATAATTAATGGAAGAATAATTAATGGAAAGAATAATTAATGGAAAGAATAATTAATGGAAAGAATAATTAATGGCAAGAATAATTAATGGAAAGAATAATTGATAGCAAGAATAATTAATTTCGATCGGCAACGAAGTTCAGATTCTGTTACTTGAATTCAATAAAACTTGAAGTTCAAGAACAAAACATCATAAATTACTTCCTTCACGGTTGAAGCAGGCCTTTTTCTTGATTTTCAAAAAGACGATGAGGATCAGGATAGCAATGAGCACAATTCCAGCCACCACTCCCAGCGCTATGGCCAGTATTGGCGGTCCGTTTCTCTTGAAGCTGACGTAGCCCACGATCACTTTGATATTTCCAACCGAAACCTGGGGGATGAAACGTGTGTGTAGGCTCATGCTGACAGTATGAAATAAATAAATAAATAAATAAATAAAGAAAGAAAGAAAGAAAGAAAGAAAGAAAGAAAGAAAGAAATAAATGAATGAATAAATAAATAAATAAATAAATAAATAAATAAATAAATAACTAAATAAATAAATAAATAAATAAATAAATAAATGAATAAATAAATAAATAAATAAATAAATAAATAAATAAATAAATAAATAAATAAATAAATAAATAAATAAATAAATAAATAAATAAATAAATAAATAAATAAATAAATAAATAAATAAATAAATAAATAAATAAATAAATAAATAAATAAATAAATAAATAAATAAATAAATAAATAAATGAATAAATGAATGAATGAATGAATGAATGAATAAATAAATAAATGAATGAATGAATGAATGAATAAATGAATAATTAAATAAATAATTTTTTATTTTTATTTGAGTAGGCAAACCCACTTCCACTTTCGAAAATCCATTTTTGTCACTTTTCGAACGAGGTACGTTTGTAGGGGAGGTCAGAAGCATAACGTTCTGGTACATGGTAAACTTGCTGACCTTTGTGGTGCCAACCTTGCAATGTGAAGATGAACATTGAGTGGTACAAAATCTTCAAGAAGTTAACATTAAAGTAGGTGGTCTTGAAGTCCTGCTGGACTGTGACCGCTTCAATAACATTCATGGGTGTGATGCATCTTGTAAGCCAGTGCAAACTCACCGTTATGGAGTAGTCGGCCTTGGTCAAGCACTCCATGAGCCTCCTTCCTTTCACTTCGATGTTCTTCCCGTTGTACTTCATTATTTCAGGTTGAAAATCAAAAAATTCTGGGTCAGGGCATAGTTTTAACTGTGCGTCGAACCTGTTGTCACTATTTCTGAGCTTGAGAGAGATTTTCGAAGCAGGCAACTGCAGTTCCGGGTAGGCCATGTAAGGAAGGGTGCATGTCAGCTGGCTGCCTTGTTGGTTCGAACGACATACCTGAACCAAAGTAATACAAGAATCAATTGCTTTGCATAACTTTTAATCCAGTTATAGAGAACAACACTTGAAACATTCGTTTATAAAACGTCAATTGAAATCATTGCGCCATTACCACGTTGTCTGAGGATTGTAAAAAAATAAGAACAAAAAAAGATATTAGAAGAAAAAATTAATAAAAAAATGAAACATGTAAGGGGGATTTGCAGTTAGTTAAAAAAATAGCATGCTGTTTTTAAGTTTATAATTTACAGCATCAGCTCAACAGGACTACCCACCCGCTTGGAAGCATCGCTTGCGTTGACTGAAGAGATCAGAAAGGAAGTTGTGGAGTACATAAAAATAACGTCAAGAACAACATTTGGGGAGGAGTTGAGGCTCGTACCACTAACCATGATGTTGGTGCCTCCGCTGTAGTGGTGTTGAGTGTTCTTGTTTGTGTGTAGATTACAGTATCTATACTATTTTATTACTTTATTATTACTATTATATATATACAATATATAAAAATTATACTTTATTATTGGAGGTCGTCTGAATTTTATTTAATTTGAAATTCAGAAAAAAAAGACTTAATGATTAAATTACTAATCGTGTGAAAATGGTAAACCTTCTGATACTTTTGAGCGGGCTAAAGCTTTTAATCCACATAGAAGGCATTTTAGTGAAGGTTTGTGAATCCAAAAAAAAGCAGTAGTAGTCCCAGCAGATCCTCACTTGGTGCTTTTTATTTTTAGGAAGCTCCAACGCCACGATGCATGACCTCGAAACGCCCTCGATGTAAGACCCGTTTTGGAAACTTTGTGGGCAGGAAGTATTCTATGCAGATGATGAATTTCAAATCGATTCATCATCTCTTACTTTAAAGAAAAACACAATACCAAATCTGTTTGATATGTTTCAAGCGGCATTTTTCAGTCCGGTTCTACGATAAACCAAGGTTTCTCACACAGGGGTTCTAGTTTGAATCGTTCGGCACTTGTAAGGTCCTGCGAAGATCGTGAAGTTAGTGTCGTTGGAAAGCCACGAAGTTGCGTACAGATGGAGGGTCTGTTCTGGCGGTCCATACGACGGGTACAACTTGCCTCCACTCTCTGGATACTGGTTTAGGTGATGAAAGGTGAGAAAGAGATTTTATAACTGCAATTTTTCAAATGACTTTTTAATAAATCAAATTCAGTCGATATTGAAAATAAAGCTTATTTGTAAAGCGCCAAAGAAAGCAACGGAGGCGCTTTTGTTCAGTCAGACTATGGAACTAGTACCGAACAAATATTATTTGTATGCACGCTGAAGAAGCATCATGGAACCAAGCCTTACGCAGTCTGGAGACCTGAATCCTTTTTTGCACGAACAAGAGCTGGTGCAGCTTTTCTTCAGACCGGGCCAAAAACAATTGCACTTCTTATTTAAGACATCACTGGAAAAGACGGCGGGAGTGGTTGTTTGTGATTTTGATTCGCTAAAGGTGAAAATATAAAAGTGGCCGCTTACACTCCCTTCAACTTGATCCCATTCAGCTTCACTTGACTGTTGGCTTTGAGGTAGAAAATGATTTCAATCTTCGTGAACTCCTCCCACCAGTCTGCTAAGGAGTGCTGCTTGTAGGTGTAACCCAAATACAGCACCCGCTGCAGAACACGGGTCTTCCTGAGTTGGAAGGAGTCACACCATCAAGCCCACAATCACTGCAGCGTGAAAACTTCAAACATACAAACATGTGCACAATTTGCGCATACTTAAAACTAATGCCGCCTCGAAAATCTCCGGGGTTAGGCCACCATAAAAAATTCTCATTTGTGTTGTAAAAAAAACGTAGCGGACCATATACTAATTCAGCCAATTTGAACAAACATTGAGCAGCTTTTGAAGATTGAATTCTCAAGCAACAAGTTGTGGTAAGAACACGTGGTATTCAAGGAGATTTTAGAGTGAGGCGGACGCGTGGCAGTCATGAGAACGTCAACATGGCTGTCTCCAATGTTATCCAGCTCCAGCCGGCTCATCTGCCGAGTGTAAGAACCACTAATCCACCTTGCTTTTTTCTTAATCTAATCTAATCAAAACATTTTTATAGCGCTGATTACATCTTATTCTTATTTTGGTTACTTCGGATTTAGGCGTAACGTCGTAAGTATTGAGATGTTTATCGAGGTTGTGCATGTTCCATTGAGTCTCTCATGAGACAGTAATTCAGTGATAGACAAGATAAGCCTTTTAGTAGAAAGTAAAAAATGTAGTCAAGCTCACACGTACCAGAAGACCTTTTTTGAACACGTAGGTGAGGTTGGCGAAGATCCTGTCATTTGCGTCAGGAAGATCAAAAGGCGAGAGATGGAGTTTGTAAGGTGGGATGGACGGAGTAATGGTGAAGAAGTTGGTTGTGTCTGCATAGGAGGTGACCTTCTGGTCGTTGTAGAAAACCTCGAATAAACCCTGGTTATATTTCTGCGTGGTGAGTAACTCTTCAAAGTCGGACACGTCAAAGTTGGCTGCGGAAGATAAAAAGACTGAATGGAGGAGAAGAAGAAAAAAAGGAAGAAAAAGCGGAAGACGAAGAAAATGAAGAGGAAGAAGATGAAGATGAAGTGAGGGGATTCGATTGGGACAAATAGCTCTTTTGCGAGCACTGAACAAAGCGTCCATTTCTTTCAAGAGGCTTCGGAGTATCTAACACTTTCAACAAAAAGCTTTTCAAAAAGATTGTTTCTTTAATTTGCTAGTTAAAACTTTCAGAGCTTAAAACGAGCACACTCTAAGACAAGTTCGATTGAGTTACCTTTACTCTATTTTGAGACTTCTTTCAAAGCTTACTTTAAGAACTTAAAGGATATATATCTTTGTATATCATTATATATTAGCCTATATGTGTATATATTAGCGACAAGCTGTATAGATATATATCAGTATCTATATGGTCCAATGAAAAAGGATGAAATAAAATAGTTAATGCATATATATATATATATATATATATATATATATATATATATATATATATATATATATATATATATATATATATATATATATATATATATATATATATATATATATATATATATATATATATATATATATATATATATATATATATATATATATATATATGTCAATACGAGACAATACGACACCAAGACAAATATTATTAGAAGGCATAAACCCAGGGAGTTTCCATACTTGCTCACAGCATTCCTGGACCAATGGAAAAACACGTCTGACCACCACTTATAACTTTTTATTCCTCTTCATACCTCTCAGAGAGTAAAAAAAACATAGTTTTTGAAACAGTCTTTAATTTTGTTTTGAAAGTTATATAGCTGTTTTTTGGGTATTTACGTGTTACTTATCGTTTGTGTTATTCTTTAGCTTCAGAAACCTTCCTTCTATTTAGATCATCCCCACCCTAAAAATAATCCTGCTTTTCATGGTGACATTTGGTTCCATAAAAAGTGTTTTAATTTCTGTTTAAAAAACCTTAAAAAATCATTCAACTACTGAATGCTCCGTAACATTTTCAGCGTTTGTCTGTGCTTGATTTAGTAAAGATTACTACTAAAAAAACGACAAACTCGTGATAAAGAAGAATGAGATAAAAATGTTTGGATGATTTATTGTGGAAACACCAACGGCATTAAAGCTGAGAAATCTGTACTCAAACAATACACCACATTGTATTCACTTTTTTATAGGTTGAAAAGTCATAGGGGATTTTTGCTTTAAGTCCTTCTTCAACTTGCCATTATCTTTCATCGAATAACAGCACCAGATTGAGAACATGCAACAATGAGGAGCAGTAAGAACGGCCTAAAATGTCTCCACAGAACCTATGCTAGAATTAGCTTCATTGTGTTTCATTGGTATGCTGAATCGCGTGGAACGCCTTAAAGGCCCTTTCATATCCAGATCTTTCGGACTTTTTATAGAAAATACTCCGTGGTTATACAGCTTTTTTGCCAAAATATTATTTGAGTTTTGCCAATCCTATCAATGCATCTGTATAGCGCCTGGAGCCACAGTTCAATGACTTTCCAAGAGGAGTGGTCTTACTCGCTGCTAGGTTACTAGGTGACTAAGCCACTCTAGCCTGGCGTTTTTTTTCTTAAGCTTTTTCCATCCCACAACTCAAATTTCAGCTTGGCCAGGAATCGAAGTGTGACCTTCAAGTCTTACAGCCGACCTTGCTAACCACTATGCTATAAACGACAGAAAAGATGGAAAAAAAACATGAAATAAAGAAGAAAAAACTTAAAAAATATTTGCAATAAACAAGTTGCAGATTTATTTACATAATTATTTGAAAAAAATTGCAACAAAAAAAATTAAAGACCACTAAATAAAGCGCTAGTCTCATGTTTATCTTTCGCATTTTTACCTTTATAAGAGCCGGCACCATTTAAACTAAGAATGCCTCATACTTGCTTCTTCAAATCGAGTAAATTTCAAATTTAATTTTTTTTTTAAATTTATTCAATAAATTAAAAAAAAATTAATTTAGCAACTTTTAGTTCTATGCATTTTTTGCTAATTTTATTGGTTGCTTTGATTATAACTTTTAAAAATTTTCTCACAAACTTTTTCTAAAAATACAATTAGACATTCTTCACGAGCTTCCAAAGATTGAAAAAAAAAATAAATATATATAATCAATAACCCTTCCGATCTTTTCTAGCCTTCCTGTGGAAGGTCATAATGGTCCTGTGTACTTTCATGTTCATCAGTCACTTCTTCTACGCCAAGTTCTTCACCAGCCATCGCTCCGTTTTGGTTGTGCAGTCCAAACAATTTCTCTTTGACTCGGACAATTCAGACTACCAAGACACAGGCGTTGCGAGGGTATTAGTGGCGTTTTAAGAATTGCCATTAAGTTTTTAGAAGAATAAATAAGTGGAATAAAAAATAATAAAATTTATTCTTAAACACTAAAAAAATGAAATTTATATTCCGAACCAAACGAAAGTTGTTTTCTACAGAAGGATAACGCCATGGAGCTTCTGCAAAGGAAAATGCGTCTCTACCAAACAACCAAAAGACCGCTCACCAAGTTGCCAAAGCTGCTCGACCCGAAGTACAACGCCGAAAAGATCAAAAGAATAACTTCTGGAAGCTTCGAAACGACTCTCGCAAGTTATGCCGATGCCAAGAAGCGAATAATATTGGCGGTAGTTGACGAAGGCTATTCTAGTTTTGCTCTTAATTTCTACAAACTGTCGATTCAGAGACAAAAACTGACAAACTTTTTATTCATCGCCCTAGACAAGGCGTCAGCTGACCTCTTTAAGCAAAATGACCTACCCTTTTGGAAGTTTCCGTTTTTAGAATTTTTGAAAAAGCCTTCACGAAAAGGCAACTTTGGCAGCAGCAACTTCAACTACAAGACCAACATGAAGACGGCAGTGATGATACAAGCACTTAGTGCAGACTTCAAGGTGCTAATGGTCGACGTGGATGTGATCTTCTTCAAAGACCCTCTTCCTTTCCTCCACTGCCACAACTGCAGCCTTCTTGTACAGCAGGATCGTTTCCTCTACAACAGCGGCTTCGTGTTCGCCAAAAGCACCCCCTACAGCAGGCAGGTGTATGAATTAGCGTGGAATTTTTTCTTGAAATTTCAAAAGTCACATGATCAAAGCTACTTCAATATGGCTATCCGCCATTTGAAAGACAAGAAGAAGATGTTTGAACTGCAGGTGCTTCCGAAAGAGCAGTTTCCGTGCGGACTGTTCTACTTCGAGAACGTTCACAGACCATTCGGGAATCGACCTTCTTGCCTGGATTGCGTTCTGGTGCACAACAACTACATGGGCAGCAAGCCAGCCAAGCTGTACAGGCAGAAGGAGGCTCTGATGTGGGTGGTTGACCAGGATGGCTACTACTCCAACACCTCCGCCAAGTACCTCACCTACGAAAACCCCTTCGAGTTTGAAGACACACAAAATGTGGAGCTCGAAACGCTGAAAAGCGCCATGATTCTAGCAACCAAACTAAAGCGACTGTTGATCTTGCCAGCCTTCCACTGTTGTTCGTGCTCCTTGCGTAAGCACTGCAGCTATTACACGCACCGCTGCTCACTGCTCTCCGTGCTCAGAGTGTCTTCCTTCGACCGGACCTTCGAGAGGCAGTACAGAGAACACTCTTTCCTCAACAACCCCTTGGTTCCCTCGAACGTCAAAAACTCCGCATCTCCGTTAATTCTTGTAAATTCTTCAATCTATGAACATCACGCTATGAATTCATCCAAGCTCTTGCTCTACCCCTCACATAACCTCACACATCAGCCTTCCTTGAACGATGTCTCACAGTGGTTACAACAATACCACCACTACTCCATCTTAAATTTCCACTCTCTTTATAACACCAAATTTCATGAAAGAGTAGCAGACGACGACTTTAAGATCAGACACGTTCTGCTGACGATGAAGAATGCCTTCGAATGCGCCGAATATGAACAGTGGGAGAAAGACGTGCTGAAGTTCAAGTAGTGAAGACTGGTGTGAAGACTGTAACTAACTTGCTATTGCTGTCATCCTATTGTAAATATTTTACTTTTGTTTCTAAATAAAATCAAAGTCAGTTTTCGATTAATTTAAAATCAATATTTTTTTATATTGAGTGTAAAAATATTTTCTTAAAATGCACACAGTTTAATTGAAAGGTGAAGTGTAGCTCTTAAGAATCTTAGTTGATTTCTTTGGGGTTTTTCAAATTATTATTATTATTATTATTATTATTATTATTATTATTATTATTATTATTATTATTATTATTATTATTATTATTATTATTATTATTATTATTATTATTATTATTATTTCTATTATTATTATTATTATTATTATTATTATTATTATTATTATTATTATTATTATTATTATTATTATTATTATTATTATTATTATTATTATTATTATTATTATTGATTATTATATTAATTATATTAAGGCGAGCAATGTAGGCGTCTGAAGCTTACTTCTTTTCCTTTTCCGCCTCGACCATGCCTCACATTCAGCGTGAAGTTTGGTCTGTGAAGGCATTTGAAATTTATTGCTCTCAGCTCAAAAAATCATTTTCAGTGGTCTTCTCATCACCTCCTTGACAGTGTTTACCGTCTTCTTACGCATGTATATTTCAACACCTCTGAACACACGCCTATGCTGCCCTCATTCACTCATCTGACGCGGCAATTCATTTTTCCATATTATGAGTTGTTCCAATGAAGATTAGACGGAGAACATGGAGAAGTTGAGGACGATAGCTCTACAGTGGTATGCTTTATTTTGTTTGAATTAAAAACCAAATTAACTTAAATGAGATTTTATGAAATAATAGTAACAATGATTATAATTTTGTATGAAGCAATGCAAGCAATAGAGGCGCCCAAACAGGGTTATGTGTCGTCGAAGGGTCCAGTGTGTATCGAAGTAAGGTCCTTCGCGGAATTATTGTGGTCAGTCCTGCATGTCAATATGATTATCGTTCCATAATTTTTATTTTATTTTCTCAAAAGTAACCTAAGTTATACATACATGAACTCACAAAAGATTATGCCGATCGAGTATTGAAGAGGTATTAAAGATGATATTCTAATGGTCCAAGGGCTGGACGGCTATTATACCTGACTGCCATTTTGAGTGTAGCAAAGGAAAGTCAGACTAGTTTTTTTTATATAATAGTTGAGCACTTCGGGGCTAAGAAAATTCCAGAAAATCATTGTAAATTCTTTTCAAAAATAGAACACGGTAAAGTGAAAGAGACGGATAGAGTATTTTGTTTTATTCAGCCGATATCAAAACACGAACAGAAGCATGAACGTTGAAGATTGAAATCTGAACTTTTTAGATAATCAGTTGAATAAATTTAATTAGATTATGAACGAATGAAAACCATCAAAAGTGTTTGAAGAATTCAACAAAACAAGCAGTGGACAAAACTTCATCAAAGTTAGAACAAGTCTTGTGTAAATACCTCATTGTTTATTTTATAGAATTTATTGAAGCAAATTCAGACGGACGCTGAAAATGTTACATATCGAAGTTAAAATCAACTTGGACAAACAAGATCACTTGAACAACTCTTCGATCTCTTTGGCACGCACCTCATACACACAGGACACCAGTACATACATTCTGTCTCTCGTCACGCAGTCAGGAAGGACGCTGCAGCCGATTTTGTGGCCTGCAGGCTGTGGTGGAATTTAAGAATGGTTGCGTAACACATTAACACCCAGCCCACACAAGTCGAACTCTCAGTAGCAACGAAAAGCACAGAAAGGCAACAAGAAAGCCCGCAAGGTGGCAGTAACTCACAATATTGAGTCTCTTGAAAAGAATCTTGAGGGCAGCCTTGGTAGATCCCCTGTTCATCTCGTGGCCAAAGACTCCTCTGATCTTCTTGTTCCTCTGGTATGCAAACTCCTCCGCCCTGCTATACCTCCAGCCTCTGGGCTTGAGCAGTGAGCACGTGACGTCGAATGACGAAAGGTTCTCCAGCAGAAAACTCCTGTCCCAGGTCTGTGGGAGGGTGCAGGGTGGCGGGCGTGTTGTGAGTTGATAGAATATAGTATTTTCACAAAACACCCACCGCCTTCAAACTTTTTCAAAAATTAAATTTAAAATAATATTAATAATAGTAACAAGGACGTATCATCGACATTGTTCCATGAGTTTAGACTCAAGTCGTAATGCTTGCTAACGGCTGATCGGAGTTGCTTTGTTTTTCTTTTTTTTTTTGAGTGCAAAAATTAATTTTTTCACTTTATTAAACCTTAATTTCTACAAACTTGTTTTTTTCTGTATTCTTCCAGTTTCGCAGCCAAACAACCTCGTCTCCTCACACACATTCCAACGTTATCGTCAACTCCATGCACCACCAACTTGAGTCACCCTTCAACTATCAGCGGTTTTTATTTCAACTGTGTGCTGTACAGCATAGCACACCAAGAGCAAGAATGACTAGGAAAAGATGAAGCAGGTAAACTCGGGCTGCAAAACGTCAAACGAACCGAGCACTGACTTCGTCATTCATCAGCAGGCTATCTAGTTCCTTCCACTAATAATAAGAAACTAACACAATCTTTGTCTACGTTTGCCTTTCATTTCACATGTGTGTTTCAACAAAGAAACTGAAATAATCTGTTTGAATTCTCAACTATACTCATACTGTGTTTAGGCATATTCCTTCTCAACAGTTATCAGTTGTGAGTATGCTTACTTAAGACTAAAAAAAGCCGCCTCAGTTAATTGTCCGGCGCTTCATAAATATGGTTTCTTTTCAATTAACTCAGCCAACAGTGGTGTAATCTTGAGACTTTCAAGGGTTAATGCTACTATAATAATATCCTCCAATGTATTTTGCTATATTACATTTTATTATAAACTATTGTATCGTAATGTACTGTGTTGCATTGTATTGTAATGTATTGTATTGCATTGTATTGTAAGGTATTGTATCGTATTGTATTGCATTGTAATGGTATTAATGACAACAGAGAAGTACTGAAACGCACCGTTCTAGTCATTTGTTCCAGCAGCTTCTTCTCTTCGTTCCTGAAGGCTCTGGGGATTTTTTGGCCTGGAGTGGTTGGAAAGAGTGGAAGAATCATTGCAAACAAGCGAAACATAGGAACAAGTGTTGGAAGTCAATGAGCACTCAAAGAATGTTTGCTAATTAATGCGTGGAGGTGGAATGCGATACGAGGTGTTAAAGGGTGATATGGTGTTGTACCAAATGTTAGGGCGTGTTATGGAGTTGTATCAAGTGTTAGGGGGTGTTATGCTGTTGTAACAAACATTAGGAGGTGTTATGCTGTTGTAACAAGTGTTAGGAGGTGTTATGCTGTTGTAACAAGTGTTAGGAGGTGTTATGCTGTTGTAACAAGTGTTAGGAGGTGTTATGCTGTTGTAACAAACGTTAGGAGGTGTTATGCTGTTGTAACAAGTGTTAGGAGGTGTTATGCTGTTGTAACAAACGTTAGGAGGTGTTATGCTGTTGTAACAAACGTTAGGAGGTGTTATGCTGTTGTAACAAACGTTAGGAGGTGTTATGCTGTTGTAACAAGTGTTAGGAGGTGTTATGCTGTTGTAACAAGTGTTAGGAGGTGTTATGCTGTTGTAACAAGTGTTAGGAGGTGTTATGCTGTTGTAACAAACGTTAGGAGGTGTTATGCTGTTGTAACAAGTGTTAGGAGGTGTTATGCTGTTGTAACAAACGTTAGGAGGTGTTATGCTGTTGTAACAAGTGTTAGGAGGTGTTATGCTGTTGTAACAAACGTTAGGAGGTGTTATGCTGTTGTAACAAGTGTTAGGAGGTGTTATGCTGTTGTAACAAACGTTAGGAGGTGTTATGCTGTTGTAACAAACGTTAGGGGGTGTTATGGAGTTGTAACAAGTGTTAGGAGGTGTTATGCTGTTGTAACAAACGTTAGGGGGTGTTATGGAGTTGTAAAAATGTTATGAAGTGGTACGCACAGTCCTTGAAGTGGTGCGTAGGCTCATCTTGCATGGGGAACTCCTCCATGGTGGTGGTTGTGGTGGTCGTGGTGGTAGTTGTAGTAGTGGTGGTGGTGGTAGTTGTGGTAGGAACCATTTCGGTGGTTGTTGTGTCGTCTAGGTAGTCAGCAGTCGGAATGAAAAGTTCACTGTGGAAATAGAAAACACTGTTCATCGCATTGTTCACTTTGAAAAAACGATAAAAACTGCTTCTCAAGAAAGTTAATTGCTCAACTTATACACACCGAACGGTCTAAAATACTTAAAGAAACTCTATGTTACTCATACCAAAGATTGTTCTATGCCTACATCAATGCAAAGGTTGCTGCATTATCTAAACAGGCCACAAGAGGTGGCTGCGACCAACCTGCCTGGACTGAAAACACAACTCATGAGCCACTCCGTGCCGCTTCTGCCACAGCCGGAGTTGATGCCACAGCCGTAGATGTCGGCTCCTTCGATCTGATTGGTACATTTGTATTCACGTGACTTAGCTACGGGTTGGTATTAACGTCACGTGTGTAGGTGAAGCGGATACTCATTTTTTAGAGTACCTATTCAAAAGTTTGTGGGTAGAAAAGTTAGATTGAAACTTTGTAATAAAAAAAACATCCTGAATTTAATGAAGTTGAGTAAGAGTTTGAATACGAGGAACTCTTCCAGACCTGCGTGTTGTACATCTTGCGGTCCACCCAACGATCAATGATGGGATTGTAGAGGACGCTGAAATTTCTGTAGGTTCTCACTGTGGTCTGGAACTCCACAAAAGCCACGTACGTGTGGTTTTTGCCTCTCATTTTGACGAAGCCCTCCTTGATGCCTGAGGAGGGAGAAGGAATCAGCATGGAAGAGTGAAGTCAGTTTGGAGTTTACTTGCAAAGTTGAGTGAGCAAAAAAGAAGGGAGAAGAAATCTTTATGTAAATGGAAAAAAGAAAAAAAAATTGTCAAAGCTTCAATAGATCAGATACTAGGAATATATAAAATTGTGTGGAAAAAATATGAAAAAGTTTAAGAAAATGAAAAATAAAAATAAAAAGCATGCGTTTGTACCGTTGGTGTTTTCACACGAGACCATTTTCATTGCAACTTCGTGCATGTAGTAGTAGGGGTCTTCTTTCTATGGAAAAATATTTTAAAATAAAAATCAAAATTACGAAGTTTTAGTTTCTGTATTGTTAACAATTGTTGATTTGAGATACAAATGTTAGGTGTTATAAAATATAACAGTTGAGAAGAGAAAGGCAGCAACAAGAACTGGGGCATTGGATAAAGTTGGAGGCCTTGAAAGCACTGAAAGCACCAGCGCACTCACCAGGTAAGGATTGAGCTCATTGAAGCGGCTGGTGAGGTAACTCTGCACATCATGTGGCAGTGACCTGGGCCTTGCCACAGCCACTCTGCTGCAGCCCAGCAGCACCACCAGGAGCAAAGAGATCAGCTTGAACATAGCAAAATCTATCAGAGAAATTATTTTGAAATGTCGACTACTTTTTGGCGCTCAAAAGTTGCAATTGAGAAAAACTCGAGGGTGCTTTTATACTTCGCAAGGCAGCCACTACAAGCTGTTTAATTGCCCTTATTATCTTGATGGGACTTGATGAGACGAAAGCATAATTTTTTTTATTTTAGACGACCACTTAAACTATTCTCGTTGCAGCAAAACATAACATTCTTCATTTATTTAATACTCAATTTCAACAAGAATATTTAAGTATTTCGAGTTTTGAGTTTCAAAGTTAGACACTGTCATCTTTGCGACACCACTCAATTGCAGATATCAATTGCGGTACTAACAGGCAATTAACGCAAGCTCTTCTAATTATATGAGTTTAGAAAAAAAACTCTTAATGCTTAAAAAATTTCTGTGGCTGTAACCCAGTGGTTAGCAAACTCCGCCGTGAAGCATGGAGTGTAGACTTCGTTTCTTGGACAACCTGTGATTGTCTTGAGACTGAACTATGTTCGAGGTGTGAAAAATAGCAGGCCAAGTGAAGAAAAAAATCTTGTTAGAGTAGTCTAGTTACTAAGTGGTCTGGTAGTGAGCAAAACGGCTCCTTTGGGAGCGCCTTTGAAGGCTTGTGCAAAAAAATCGAATTGAACGCACAGACAATTTGGAGAAAAAAAATTTAAACTCATATTTTATTTTAAATTTACATTAAATGAACATTTATATGATTATTAATCAATATGCTTCAATCCAACAAGATAATTGCTCCGTCGGATGAGGCATTCGAACCAGTTAGAGTTTTAAAGCCTGGATTGCAACCTTTCCAGTGCTAGCCGTTGTGTGACTCAACCAATGCATCATCGGGTTGATAGTATAAGAATGCAATTAATGAATATACAAGTTAAAACTCAAAACTGAAATTCATAAATAAAAAGTGCTATTAACAAATAAAAAATTAAATCCAAAAATAAAAAAATTATTCCAAAAATAAAAAATTTAATCAACAAATAAAAAAACACTGAATTGGTAAATCTTCGTTAAAACGAACGAGAAGTAATAAATACTTGGTTCAAGAAGGATTGTCTGGTTTTCCATTTTTTAAACGAGTCTTGAAAATTAAAAAAAAAGTGGCAGATAAAAAAATGTCCGGTTGAGGCATCCGCAAGAAGACGGATGTTGAGGCGTTTTGAGGAGCAATTATGGTAATTATGTCCTAATGGCGCTTCAGACACTGGCAATCAAAGGTAAATTGACCCTTCAAAGACGTGCCTCAGATAATGAAGCTATTAATTTAAATTTGGTGGAGATATTCGCAACGATTTAAACAGAAGCTCAAACGTTGAAAACCTGCTCAAGGAAGCTCCGATCCTCTTCTTTACAGCCACTCAACCACTCAGCCACTCAGCCACTCAGCCACTCAACCACTCAGCCACTCAGCCACTCAGCCACTCAACCACTCGGCCACTCAACTACTCAGCCACTCAGCCACTCAACCACTCAGCCACTCAGCCACTCAGCCACTCAGCCACTCAACTACTCAGCCACTCAGCCACTCAACCACTCAGCCACTCAGCCACTCAGCCACTCGGCCACTCAGCCACTCGGCCACTCAACCACTCAACCAATCAACTACTAAGCCACTCAGCCACTCAGCCACTTAACCACTCAACCCCTCAACCACTCAACCACTCAACCACTCAACCATTCAACCACTCAACCATTCGACCACTCAACCACTCAACCTCTCAACCACTCAGCCACTCGGCCACTGAGGCACCAGTGAAGGTTTCCGAAGAACACTGGTAAGTCTTCGTGATGCATCTCATCCCTCCAAGACAACCCATGATGTGAAGTTAGGTTAGTTTAGATCAGTTTAGTCAGTACGACTTGGATTCAACTAACTCCACTTTTAATCGATGCAGCTCAATTCAGCTCAATTGAATCATATTTTATTAAAACTTTATCAATTCAAATCGACAAGAATGATTAAATGTTATTCAGATTCGACTGCTCCAACGCTAAAAATGTCACATTTTGAGACGAAAATGATGAATACTGCCTGTAATAATTCCACTCATACAAACCTACTCTCATCATCCACTACATCTCCACAGTCGTTGTAATATTAGTCGGTACATTCAAAGTAAACCAACTTTTATTATTAACACCTTCAAGCGCCTTCAATAGCTCACGAAGGACCGGCTAGGCATTGAAGAGCGAAGGTTTGTGTGCATTTAACGCGTTTCATCGAGTCTTCCATTGAAACAATACTCTACCAGTGGTTCATTTGAAGCCTGAAGGGTTACTGTAGCGAATGGTCTGATCATGGAGATTGTCCTTGGTAGGATATATTTATACACAAGGGCCTGATTAAATGCGGAGTAAAAAATCGAACGTAAAGTTTTGAATGAAAAGTTGTACAACATTTCCTCGAGCAGTCTTCAAAGGTCCTGGTACTCATTCATTCTGGAAAAAGGTTTAAATTAAATTTAATTGAATCTCATACAATTCAATCTTATTTCATTCATTCAATCTTACTTCATTAATTCAATCTTACTTCATTCATTCAATATAACCACATTTAATGTAATATAATCTTAAGATTATAAGTAGAGTGCCGATCAAAAGTAAATGAAAAAAATGCCAAACGGAAAGAAACGTTACAAAGATTTTAAAAACTTAATAAAAATTAAAAAAAAATATTTTCAACTGAAAATTCATTTATAAAAATTTTTGTGCCATTTTCACTACCTTCTGGAGTGTGAGGCGTTCCTATCTCCGTCTTCTTGGCTGATATGCTTTAAAAAAGAATTTTTAATTAAAAAATTGAAAATTTTTTTGAAAAAAAAATTCACGAAAAATGTTGAAACGCTTAATTTAAAAAAAAGAATAAAATTATTCAAAAATTGATTATCATGAAAATTGAACGGGAAGTATGAAACAGGATAAAAAATTTAACATATACTAAAACTAACATTAATAAGATAAGAGAGGTATGTTTCAAAAAAATTATATATAAAAAAACCAACTAAAAAAAGTAATCGTGACAAAAATAAACGGAATAATACTAAAAAAATACTCTGAAAAACTATATTTCGAAACATTTGAAAAACCAAAAAGAAAAAATGATTAAAAAAATAAGAATGAGCTGTTAAAAAAATAATTATGAAGTAGAAAAAAGTGGTAAAAAAACTGATTAAAAGAAGAAAAAACAGATTAAAAAATATAAAAAAACTAAAAAAATAGAAAAAACTATTTCAACAAACTGAAAAATACTTGAAAAGGCTGACATTTACGGGGTGGAATTGGTTGACGAAGAGTTGCAGAGCATTGTACACGAAGACGTACTGCGTCTCCAGCTGAACCAGGCCTGCCCTCTGCGCTCGTAAGGCAATCAAGACCCGCAAAATACTAACGTGACTGCCTACGTCACAGGGGTTTGCGGTGGTGGTGGTGGAGTTTGTGGTACTGATGGTAACAAAAGTAATAAAAAAATAAAATAAAATTAATAATAAAAAAATGAATGAAAAGAAATATATTAATATTGTTATTGTTATTGTATTGTTATTGGATGTCACGAGAGCAGGCACCGTTGTTGAGGATGTGGTTGATGAGAATGTCGAGGAGAATGAAGGTGCCCGTCCTGCCTATGCCGGCACTGGAGGAGTGGAAAAAAAAGAAAAAAAACGAGAAAAAATGAAGAATGAAAAAAAAGTATAAAATTAAAAAAAAAAAACTAGAATAACTTTATTTCAACCAAGGTCAAGACCGCCACCTGCAATGCACAATCCAGGGAACATGGGAGGGATGATTGATTCGCTTGGAGTGGTCGTTGATTTCGAGCACAAACTCCAAGACGCTGGAAACCTCGTTGGGAGCGCAGCGGTCAGGCCAGTGTTGGAAGTGGTAGTGGAAAATGGTTCGTGTCTTCTGCAGGAGGAAGCGTGTGTGGTTGTAGGACGTGGAGATGGGTCATGGTGTGTTGTCAGCGCTATACAAACGTTTCAATTTGCTTTGGTTGGGTTAGGTTGGAGATGTGTTGGCCGTGAAGTGGAAGTCAATTATGAGAAGTTTGGAGGAAAGATGGTGGTGGAAAAGATGAAAATTGAATTGAAAAAAAAAAAAGTTAAATTCACAAAATTAATTTTTAAAAATTGAAAAAAAAAATTAAAAAAAAAATTGCATACGAACTTTTTGGCAAAGAACGTCGAATGTTCTGAAAACATAAGACCCGCGTTTTTCGCTGTAGGTAAGACTCACCTGAGATGCCAATGAATGAATGAATGAATGAATGAATGAATGAATGAATGAATGAATAAATAAATGAATGAATGAATGAATGAATGAATGAATGAATGAATGAGTGAATGAATGAATGAATGAATGAATGAATGAATGAATGAATGAATGAATGAATGAATGAATGAATGAATGAATGAATGAATGAATGAATGAATGAATGAATGAATGAATGAATGAATGAATGAATGAATGAATGAATGAATGAATGAATGAATGAATGAATGAATGATTGAATGATTGAATGAATGAATGAATGAAGGAATGAATGAATGAATGAATGAATGAATGAATGAATGAATGAATGAATGAATGAATGAATGAATGAATGAATGAATGAATGAATGAATAAATGAATGAATGAATGAATGAATGAATGAATGAATGAATGAATGAAAGAATAAATGAATGAATGAATGAATGAACGAATGAGTTAATTAGTTAATTAATTCATTCATTCATTAATCCACTCAATATTTTATCATCATCATTACTTTACCTCCATCTTTCCCTGATGTGTGTTCATGCTCAAGGAGGCTTCTGTGGACTCGGGCCAGTAGTGGAAGCACTTCCTCTGTGCAAATGTCAACACTCATTCCAAACAAACGACTCGACAGAAACCTAGTAGCGCAAATGAACGCTCAAAATATTACTTATTAGTGGTGTGTAGAAATTTTCTTTAATATTAAAAAAAATATAACCAAACTGATTTTTAAGGCGTTAAATAAAATTTTTAAATAACATTAGGTTGAATTGTTTGGACCAACCTTGCCATTTTCAACGAGTTCGGTTGTCATGACGATGAAGACCACATTTTCTTGCCATACCATGCTCCAGAAGTCCAGCACGGTGGCTTCGACGCAGCCCTGAGTCGCTATGTACACCTTTGACACCTTAACCAGCTGCTCGGGAGCCTGTGGTGATTGTGGTGTGGCTGTGGTAGTTGTGGTATGACTGTGGTAGTTGTGGTGTGGCTGTGGTGTGGCTGTAGTGGCTGTTAGGTGTGGTGGTTGTTAGGGTGTAGTGGCTGTTGAGGTATGGTGGTAGTGTGTTGATGAATTTGTTTTTCCTAAGTCTCACTCGAAACAACCGCACTATTGCACTTTATTCACTCTACCTTCTTCACCCTACCCTCTCATCCTTCTCTCCCTTAACCCACTTCATCTGCCTACCCATCCTACCCACCTTGATGTAGTTGGCGTTGATGTAGTCCGAACATGAAACTCCTTTATTCTTGCTCTTCAACACCACTCTCGTTTCGTCGTCTGGACATGAAGAGTGTTTAGTTTTAATGGAGATGAACACAAGGGTATATTACCCATCATAGAGTTTTTCTTAACCCCCTAAAACCCTAACGAAAGAACTATAAGAAACAAACACGGTATGATGTTCTTGTATCGGTTTTTGGGTTTGTTTTCGTGCAGCCGTCCTGCCAACATTGACTTATTCTTGAGGTTGTCAAACTGCTGAATGTGCTGGGAAAAGAGGTGAAGGAGGTGGAGGGGTGGAGTGGTGAAAGGGGTGGAGGAGGTGGAGGTGTAAAAGAGAGTAAAAAAAAAGTTTTCAAAAATAAAATTCGTTAATAATAATAAATGAACAATAATATATAATAATAATAATAAAGCTATTTTAGGCAAGCAACTTAAGCACTCAGAAGTGGTGAACTAGAATAAATAATTTGAATGTGATACAACAGGTTCGTTATTTCTGTAATAAGTAAGAGGACATAGAGAGAGGGTTTGCTAGAGAGTGGCGTTAAGCAGGCTGCGTTGAAGGTGGTCGGTCAGATCACTCACAGCAAATTCTTCTGCGAAGGCTGTGGGACCGCCGTCTCTGCTTCTGGCCATAGACTCTATCTTCACGTCCAGTGTCGTCAAGTCCACCACTCCGCCGAACAGTGGCTGTTGAAGATAGGCATTGAATCAGTCATCATGACAACCTCTCAATCATCACCTTCTTTTTTATCATCGTGTTTTTCGTCATTTTTCAAAATAATTTCCATCTTCTTCTTCATCTTCTTCTTCATCTTCTTCTTCATCTTCTTCTTCATCTTCTTCTTCATCTTCTTCTTCATCATCTTCTTCATCATCTTCTTCCTCACCCTTCAACACCCGCACCATACCAACCTGTTCCAGTTTGAAGGAGTACTTTTTGTTGTTGCATATGACGTTGAGAGAGTTTTTGGTGTAGTATTCTACCAAGGCGGACAAGGAGCCGAAAGAACTGCTACCGTTGTCTACGCTGTACTTACCCAACTGCGTGAGGGTTAGGTGTTGGTGCGATCATTTGAAATTATTTCAATTTATTGGAAGTAGTTCTATTAAAAATCTTTCAGGTACATCAACACGTGATTTTCAAGAAGACATCTCTTTGAAATAATCTTGTGAGTTTTTTTAATTTAAAAACAAAAATTAAACTTTGAAACAATAAAATAAAAATAAAAAACAACAAAAAACACCAAAAACAAAAACACCAAAAACAACAACAACAACAACAACAACAACAACAACAATAACAACAACAACAACAACAACAACAACAACAACAACAACAACAACAACAACAACAACAACAACAACAACAACAACAACAACGTCACAAAGCAGGCACATCTCTGGTGATGACGACATGTATAACTTCACTGCCAGCATTGTAGGAGAGAACGAAGCCTCCCTGGATGGACTTGCTCTCCCGCACCAAGAACATGCCCTTCTTGCCGATCTCCTTGAGCTCCTCCTCCGCCCCAGTCGAATTGATGTTCGGGTGGAACCATCTGTTGGTGTTGTTGTGGTTATTGGTGTTGTGGTTGGTGTTGTTGTGGTTGTTGGTGTGGTTGTTGGTGTTGTTGTGGTTGTTGTTGTTGTTGTGGTTGTTGGTGTTGTGGTTGTTGGTGTTGTTGTGGTTGTTGTTGTTGTTGTGGTTGTTGATGTTTTTGTGGTTTTTGTTATTGTGGTTGATGTGCAAAAACAACAAAAACAACAAAAAATATAATCTTTAAAGCTCCAAGAAGAAAAACGGAGGTGTCAAAATATTGATTCAAAATGTACCTTGAACATTGTGTACTCAGTGTTAGACAGATGTTTCAATTGGGGAATTTCTTCTCAGGCACCACACCCCACCTAGGCGGTGCACCACTTAGACACCCACCACACCCAAGCATCCCACCCCATTCAGACACCTCACCAAAGCCAGGCCCACACTACTCCCAAAAACATACCCACCCACGCACCTTTCTGACCGGTGCGAAGGGACACACAGAGGTTTTTGGAGTTTGATGCTCTTACTGTTCGTTTCCACCAGGTGGTCCTTGCCCTCTCCCACCGAGTAGTAGTGGATCAGCTGGTGCAGGTCCGCGAATACTTCGCCTCCGGAGAAGTTGTAGTAGTCTCCGTTGTTTTGTATCTTCATGTGAACCACCTCATTGCCTCTCCTGTCGTTGTTGTTGTGCTCTTGTTGTTTTTGTTATGATGTTGTTGAGGTTGTGGTGCTGATGTTGTTGTTGTGATGTTGTAGTAGTGTTGTTGATGTTGTGGTTGTGATTCCGTTGTTATTGTGGGGGTGGTGATGTTGTAATGGTGCTGTTAGCGTCTTGATGGCATGTTAGCTTGTTGATTTGGCCTTGTTGTTGTGTTTTTGGAGCGTTGATGGAGTCATGGATTGCCATCACATTGTGAAACCTTGGATCTACCATACCCTAACACCACTAGATAACCAATGATGATAACCACTTTTACTGTTTTAATGCTTATGATGCTTCTCTGAACTTTGTGCTAGCAACAGTAGGCCTATTGCGAGTCACTGTAGCTTAAGTTTGTAGAGTCCTAATGGCCACCTGACAGAAAGACTGTAGTCGCCAGGAGTGGTGGAGCTTGGCCTGAGTAGAAAACTGCCGTCGAAACCTTCATTCATCAGCAACTCCTGAGCCTCCGTTCCTGTGATCGTGCTGTGCAGGCAGTTGAACCTGCAGACAACAGAGAAATCATAAAAGCTACCACTTGGTGCTGTCTTGAGACATTTCACCACCTCGTCACCCACCCACAACACTTACCCGGGTACTGACATTTTTCAGCAGATTGTCTTTCATTTACAATGTTTTGTTTGAAGATCACAAACCTACGCTACGGAGAACTTTCCGATAGGTTAACAATCCTTTTCAACGCCAAACACAAACGAGTCTTCGTCACTTCGAGAAAAAACTTCAGGAGATGATTCATCCAATAACAAGTGGTCTCAGTTTTTTTTCTTCAAACAAGACTTTGTTTATTAAGAGACACATGAACACAACGGCCTCAACAGTTGGACAATTAAGCGAATCTCTTGGTAATTATACTCTAGCTCTGATAAGGCCAAAACACTTTGGTGCACAGGGAAATTGAGAGATACCTTCCCTGAAAATGTATTTTATTTGTAAAAATCCGTTCGTAGCCAGCTGACTAAGAGCGATTGTTCAGCTGCAGAATGCATTGAAGAGGTGTGTGGTGGGACACCATACGAATGCAAATGATATGAGAAGAGCTTCAAACGGAGATAAAACAGATTGGTTGAACACTTTTGGAAAACATAAAATAAGCTCTATATAAATGTTGCGATTGGATTAGAAAAATGACGATGTTAGAAGAAGTGTTCGATAAATGAACGCAACTGAGATCGAAGGCTGTGTCTTGAGTATTGTGTATTGCCTGATCAAACTGATGGGAACTTTGGTCAATAAGTTTAATACAAAGGTGGTACAAAAATGATACAAAAGTGATACAAAAATGGTACAAAGGTGCTACAAAGATGGTACAAAAATGATACAAAAATGTTACAAAAGTGATACACAAATGGTACAAAGGTGGTACAAAGATGGTACAAAGGTGCTACAAAAATGCTACAAAGGTGGTAAAAATAGTGATACAAATGTGATACAAATGTGATACAAATGATAAAAACTGTGATACAAGTGATAAAAACTGTGATACGAAGTCTAAGCCTAAATTTGATAAATTTCATTCATTTTGTTAAGTTATTCATTTATTCAAAAAACAAGCGTTTTTGAGCGGGAAGGCCTTCAGCACCTAAGCACTTGGAGGTGATTGGAGCGAGATGGATTGCTTGCGAGTGGGAGGTTCGTGAGGTCGTAAATGATAATTCATCAAAAGCAACGAGGATGGTGTGAGGATGAGGGGTGGGTGGGTTGGAAGGTCAACCGATCGAAGCGTTTGTGTGCTCGCGAAGGATTAGGAAATGGTGTTTTTCAAGCCTTTAAACGCTGGATCACAATTGCTTGACTCTCCAGAAATCTTCCCAGTCTCACTCGCTCTACATCTTTCCTTTGTTAACCTTCTACAACCTTTTTTCTCAACACTCCATAGCATTCAGGTTAGATTAGATTAGATTAAATTAAATAAAATTAGATTAGATTAGCTTAGATTAGATTAGATTAGATTAGATTAGATTAGATTAGATTAGATTAGATTAGATTAGATTAGATTAGATTAGATTAGATTATATTAGATAAGATAAGATAAGATTAGATTAGATTAGATTAGATTAGATTAGATTAGATTAGATTAGATTAGATTAGATTAGATTAGATTAGATTAGATTAGATTAGATTAGATTAGATTAGATTAGATTAGATTAGATTAGATTAGATTAGATTAGATTAGATTAGATTAGATTAGATTAGATTAGATTAGATTAGATTAGATTAGATTAGATTAGATTAGATTAGATTAGATTAGATTAGATAAGATAAGATTAGATAAGATTAGATAAGATTAGATAAGATTAGATAAGGTTAGATAAGATTAGATAAGATTAGATAAGATTAGATAAGATTAGATAAGATTAGATAAGATTAGATAAGATTAGATAAGATTAGATAAGATTAGATACGATTAGATAAGATAAGATAAGCTTAGATTAGATTAGAGCGCTCTTGAAGAGTATGCCCTAGAGCCATGCAAGTTTTTTGATTAGACCAGGTTAGATTAGTATGGAAGCGGCATGAATTATTATTTTTAATTAAAAAAAAATTGTTTTCTCAAGTTTTGAACACTTGAGTTTTCAAATCCCATTTTCATTTTTTGTATCTTTAGAGTTTTTCCCTTTTTTTATCGAGTTTTTCATCTAATTATCATTTTGTTCAGCCTATCGTCTACTTTTTTTCCATTTTCTTTTTTTATTGTATCAATTTTTTCCATCTTATCATTTTTTTTTGAAATTAATTTTTTTCTTAATTTAAAAAAAATATTATTCTCTCTTTTCATTTTTCATTTTATTTTTTTTCGTGCATTCCATTTTTTTGTCATTTTCTTCTTTTTTTTCTCCTCTTTTTGAATTTTTTTTCTTTCCTTTTTTTCAATTTTTTCATTTATTTTAATTTCTTTCTTTCTTTCGTTTTCTTCTTTTTTTCTCATTTTTTTTTCTTTTTTTCTCATCCTTTTATCTTCTTTTTTCTTCAATTTCTCCATTTTTTTTTCGTTTCCTTCTATTTTTATCATCTTCTTATCAACTTTTCTCTTCCTTTTTTCTTCCTTTCTCTTTCTTTTTTCTTCCTTTTTCTTCATCTTCTCATCCTTTTTCTTCATCTTCTCATCCTTTTTCTTTTTCTTTTTCTCCTCTTTTTTCTTAATCTTATCAGTTTTTCTTCTCCTCTTTTCATCTTCTTCTTTTTTCATGTTATCATCTAGTTGCTTCTTCTTTTCATCTTTTACTTTTTTTTTTCTTTTCCCCTTTTTTTCCATTTCATCATCACATCCGCTCTCATCGCTTCCATCCTCTTCATCATACCCTTCTTCCACATCCCCTTTACCAAATAATTTTTCCACTCCTCTTTTCCAAACCTGTGAAACACCTCTGCGTTTCCCCATCTTAACGGCATGAATCCTCTCAGGCCTCTCAGCTTTCTTATTCAATACTTCATAGATGCAGTCACTAGAAAAGACTGTTGACGTCAGCAGTCCTTGCTCCTCGAACGGAGTGCCATGCACCTGCTGCTGGTCCAGGACACCCAGAATGCTTATTTGAAACATGTTTACCATTTCAGAGGGGTCCACGTGATACACAGCCCTGCTCTCCTTCATTGCCATCATGCCTTCGAAGCAATCGCTTGTCATCAAGCTACCGTCAAGCCAACATGATGGTTACATTTCTATAAAAGATAAATAACTAGATTTTCTCGACAATGACAAATACTTATGGACACGCAAGCTATTGCAAACTGACAAAAACTTTTTGCAAAATGACAAAAACTCTGCATGCAAGAGAACACAGTGACCCACCCAACTTGGCCGTGCTGAACGCCTCCTCGAACATGTTCATCTTGGCGTAGAAGATGCACAGACGGACGTAGCCGATTATGAAGAAGGGATTTCGCTCGAGCACTGTAAGCAAGGACGGACCAACATCAACGTCATCCTTAAGGACCTCTATAATAATACCATCACTGCTGTGCATTGTATGAGCTTTAAACTCAACTTCTAGATCACAGAATTGCTGTGACCTAGATAGTATATTGTGCCTCAGATAACACTACAATATTTCGATGTGTCAAAAATGGAACTCGTTAACACACGTTCAGACATTAAGCTACATAAAACGCTTATTTCAAGGACTACAACACATACAAACACAATGACAACAAACAGACTTAACACCACAACACACATACAAACACAATGACAACAGACTTAACACCACAACACAAATACAAAAACACTGACAACAAACAGACTTAACAGCACAACACACATACAACCACACTGACAACAAACGGACTTAACACCACAACACACATACAAACGCCAAAAGGTTTATCAGACGAGATCAATACAAGCCACCTTTAGATACTCTTATGGCAGCTTTCCTGGTGTTTTTGAGCCAGAAGGCATTGAAAAGTCTGCGCACAAGGTTCCTGGTGGGCAGAGCTGCCTCGTAAGCTGCTACCTCTGACGCCTCATGAACTGGAAAGGGAAGGTGGTACTAGTGGTGGGGTGGTGTGGTGTGGTGGTGGGATGTGGTGGTGTGGTGGTGTGGTGGTAGGATGTGGTGGTGTGGTGGTGTGGTGTGGTAGTGGGATGTGGTGGTGTAGTGTGGTGTGGTGGTGGGATGTGGTGGTGTGGTGGTGTGGTGTGGTAGTGGGATGTGGTGGTGTGGTGGTGTGGTGGTGTGGTGTGGTGTGGTGTGATGGTTGTGATGTGGTGGAAATGGTGTGGTGTGGTAATGATTCAATGGGGTAGTGGTGATTTAATGATGTGGTGTGGTGGTGGGGGTGGTGGTGGTGGTAGGAGTGGTGGTGGTGGTGGGAGTGGTGGTGGTGGTGGGAGTGGTGGTGGTGGTGGGAGTGGTGGTGGTGGTGGGAGTGGTGGTGATGGTTCATACCAAAATACCTCTATCCTCCCATCTAAGCTAGCTCAAACAATTGCAACTTCCCGCACCAGCTGACCACATCCAATATCACCCACTCATGCACCTGTCTTATACGTAAGCCTTCAAAGGCGCTCCCAGAGGAATGGTTTTTTTAGCTGCTGGTCTGCTAGGTGTTAAGCCACTTTAGAACAAAGTCTATTTTATACTTGAGTTTCTGTTTTTGAAACTCAAGCATAAACGAAACCTGAGCTTCAAGCTTTACATGCGGACTCGCTACCCATTAGGCCACAGATGCCTTACCAGGGTAGGTTTCCATGAAGATGAGAAGGACTGTCTGGGCGTTGAAAAGGCACAGAGGCCGAGGACACTGCTCTGTGGCCAGGGTCCACAAGTGGTTCACTGGGGAACACTTGATGGGTGCATGAGTGGGTGAATAGATGGGTGCATGAGTGGGTGAATGGATGGGTGCATGAGTGGGTGAATGGATGGGTGCATGAGTGGGTGAATGGATGGGTGCATGAGTGGGTGAATGGATGGGTGCATGAGTGGGTGAATGGATGGGTGCATGAGTGGGTGAATGGATGGGTGCATGAGTGGGTGAATGGATGGGTGCATGAGTGGGTGCATGAGTGGGTGAATGGATGGGTGCATGAGTGGGTGAATGGATGGGTGCATGAGTGGGTGAATGGATGGGTGCATGAATGGGTGAATGGATGGGTGCATGAATGGGTGAATGAATGGGTGCATGAATGGGTGAATGAATGGGTGCATGAGTGGGTGAATGGATGGGAGCACGAACAGGTGGGTTGATGACTGCATAAATGCATGAGTTGATGGGTAATGAATGTTTGCAGAATGACGGCTAATACATGAGTGGGTAGCTGGATGAATTAATGAGTACAAGTTTGGAATGACTATCAGAACTACCCATTAAGGTATAGTTTTTCAAAAATAAATTTAAATTTTCCACCAATTTAAACGTAGCTGATCAAACAAGGGCGTAATTTCACATTAATTTAATCTAATCTGATTTAATCGATTCATTTTTATAGCGCATTTTCCACACACATTAAATTAAAATTACTTTGATATTGGACTTGAAGAACATTTTCCAACCAGTCTCCAAGGCTTCACCGTTGAAATATTCGCTGTTTCTCAAGTATTTGTACGACAACCTCATCTTTGGAAGGTTGCAGCAGTGTCAATCATTGTACTCACACCAAAAAACTAAGATGGCCTCAAAAGGTTTTGCGGTTATGCCACTATAACGTTTTGATTGTATTGTGTTTGACTGTCTTGTGTTTGGTTGTATTGTTTGGTTGTATTGTTTGGTTGTATTGTTTGGTTGTATTGTTTGATCGTATTGTTTGGTTGTATGTTATTTGATTGTATTTTTTGATTGTATTGTATTATATTGTTCTGGGACGTTTTGTATTTTCTCATTGTTTGTTTTATTGTATCGCATTGAATTTTAATTTATTTTATTGTTTTATATTTTATTTCAATTTATTGGTATGTGTTGTTGTTTTTTATTGTACGCATTGCAGTGTAGAGTTCGTTTCGTACTGTACGTTATTGTGTTTCATTATATTGCATCTCATTGTATTGTTCTCAAGAGGAATTGAACCCAAGACCTGCGTGTTAACGTTGTCGTTTTCGAAGCCAATGTCTGCTTCATCGGCGGCCTTGAGGAACTGGAACGAGAGCAAATACTTCTCTTTCTCCCTCCTGACCTTAAAGCCCTCTTCCGTGACCAAACACGCCGCAGCGAGGTACATTCCCTTGGGGTCGTTGACCCTCTGGAAGGCGGACAAGTATTGCTCCGCAAGCTGAACCCTTCTCCTGGGCTCGCTGTGTGTGTGTGTGTGTGTGTGTGTGTGTGTGTGTGTGTGTGTGTGTGTGTTTGTGTGTGTGTGTGTGTGTGTGTGTGTGTGTGTGTGTGTGTGTGTGTGTGTGTGTGTGTGTGTGTGTGTGTGTGTGTGTGTGTGTGTGTGTGTGTGTGTGTGTGTGTGTGTGTGTGTGTGTGTGTGTGTGTGTGTGTGTGTGTGTGTGTGTGTGTGTGTGTGTGTGTGTGTGTGTGTGTGTGTGTGTGTGTGTGTGTGTGTGTGTGTGTGTGTGTAGGAATCATTGATTAGGCTTCAGTCGGTAGCATTCCTTTCACTTGTATTACTTACTCTTTAAGCATCTCCAAGGCACTCATGAAGCTGTTTCTGACGAAGACCAGATTCGAGGACAACTTCTTGCAGTACTTCTGGAATAACTTTGAAAGCCCCTGCAAACATCGTCACAACCACCATGAAACAACCATCAAAGAAATGATCATATTGATCAATCAAAACTTAGTGTTGGATAGTTGTACGCTGTAAACTTATACCTTATAGCTTTTTTAACGGTGAGCTTAGAGCTATACAAAAGTTGTTTAAAATTAAAATATAAAATTGTTCAAAGCAGATTATGAAACAATCAACTCCAACTTCATAAGCCAATATATTTTTGGGCTCAAGTTTGATAGCAGCTTCGTAGTTTGACAGGGATGATTTGGCTTGTCCAAGTTCACAATAGCTGGCAGCCAAAAATACGTTTGCCATATAATACTTTTTGTAGGATAGCAGCAGCTGGGAGTGAGAAAAATGAGAGTTTCAATGATAAATATATATATTTTTAAAAAGAATAGGTTGATGTGCCATGAAATGACCAGCTGACTTCTTGCCAGCTTCGTTAAAGTCAATGAAATAGATGAGAAATATAATCTCAAGTTAGGTTGAAGCATATGATCAAAAATAAGTGAACTAAAAGGTTTTATTGTGGCTATAGTTGTTTCTGAATAATTAGTTGATATAGTGTTAATTTTTTTAGTTCATTTTATGAATGAATTCAGACATTGCAAGCTTCAGCGGCTCGTCTATAACTTCCATTCGCCATCAGCTTTCTGATCATCATTAGCTTCGAGTCAACGTCAATCATTTCACAACAATTAGTTGTTCAAATAAAATTAAAAAAAGTTTAAGCTTATTAAGGAACTTTTTTAGATATTAAATTTTAGAATAAATGTTTTAGTTGTCCTTTTAAATAAAAGATGTTTATTTATTTGTTTATCATTTAAAAATAATATAGAGGTAACTTCCAGCATTGTTATAAATAGTATATAAGCTATAAAACATTATGATGATGAATTTTAAATTTTTAGACTCTAGTTTCTATGGCTGAATTCTCGTTGATTCAATTCGCATATTTCTTTTCACAATTCTTGTATTATCGCTAAGTTGTACATTTTGCCAAATGTCTACTGTAACAGAGGGAAAAACTAGTCATTTGGCTAAACAAGATTTATCAAAATTGGTGAGCCAAAACATGCCATTTTTGTATTTTCCGGTTTTTATAAATATGTTTTTCTAGTGATGCAAGAGACATATTGAAAGGAAACGATGAACTATTTTTTCATTTCAAAGCTGATAAATTGTTGAAAATCAATAAAGAGTGTTCAATTTGAATAATAATTCCAATTTAAAAAAAATGATTTCATTCTTATAACACCACAATTAAAATTTCAAGAAAATAGAAGATTTGAATCCTCTTACACCAGAAGTGATTAGCAGACAAGCGACAATCAACATAGGTTTGCTAGTAAACATTTAAATTACATTGTCAGTACCAAAATATTGAAAAAATAAATTTAATTTATTTAAAATTATTTTTATGCCACACGTTTCTAAGCTTTGGTTTATCAAAGTATAACGCAAAAGTCTATCTAATTTTGCTACTTTTTGCAGGAACTATTGGCCATGTAGCTCATGGAAAATCCACTCTTGTGAAGGCAATCTCAGGCGTTCAGGTAAGTAGGCGCCCTCTACTAAGTAGATAAAACTTCACTAATAATAACTAATAATACAGCATAATAATAATTAAAAAAAAATTCCATTAACTTTTTCCTTTTTGCATGTTTGGCTGACCCGCATAGCCCTATTTTGATTTAATTTTCATGTAATTTTCAACACTTCAAATAAGTTATTTTATCAAAATTTCAATAGTTTTTTTGCTGAATACTCAATCTATAACACTACAGACTGTCAGATTCAAGAATGAACTGGAGAGAAACATCACAATCAAGCTGGGATATGCCAATGCCAAAGTATTTTAAGAATAGAATCACCATTCAATTACAATGCAATACAACTATGAATATTATTATAGCGGCATTAACCCCATAGAGTTTCAAAACCATTATCATTTGGCTAGAATAAATATATCATTATTTTTGTTATTCATTCATTGTTATCTTCATTATTTATTTATTATTATTTATATTTTTAATTTACTAATTTATTTTTCAATGGTCCATGATGGTGTTTTTTATGCTTGTTTCAGAAATATTTTTAAATTCCAAACTGAGTGGTTTCAGTGTTTATCACATATCACTCCAACCACCACCAAGTTTTATCTCATATCACTCCAACCACCACATCAAGTCTTCCACCTTCACCACCACATCCACTCCTCTATCCCCACCACCACTACACCAGATCTACAAGTGTGACGACCCTGGTGTCAAGAGGCCTCTCTGTTACACCTCCCGAGGCAGTGCCCACCCTGACGAGTTTCCCTGTGAGTTCTCCTCCAAGGGAAAGTTCAAGGTGGTTCGGTGAGTGAAACATTACTACTGGACTGAACTTCAACTCTCACTGTTTCTTTATTAATAATCTTATGAGTAATATTAATACCACTATTATTGCTTTACTAAAAATGTTAATACTACCACCACTACCACTACTATTTCTACTACAACTACCACCTCTACCACTACTACTTCTACTACAACTACCATCGCTACCACTACTACTTCTACTACAACTACCATCGCTCCCACTACTACTTCTACTACAACTACCACCACTCCAACACCTTTCCCACCTTTCTGACACTAGCCACGTGTCATTTGTGGACTGTCCAGGCCACGACATCCTCATGGCAACCATGTTGAACGGAGCTGCTGTCATGGACGCTGCTCTTCTCATCATTGGTGTGCTGTGATTGACTGGTGGTGCATTGCTGTGATTGGCTGGTGGTGTAGTGATATGATTGGCTGGTTGTGCAATGATATGATTGGTTAGTAGTTTTATAATTACATTCCATATTTTTCCCACAACGATATACACATGTGTGCCTTTGAACCGCTGGCCACCACCACCACCACCACCACATTATCTTCTCAAACCACCACAGCGGGCAACGAACCGTGTCCACAACCTCAGACCTCGGAGCATTTGGCAGCCATTGAGATAATGAAGTTAAAGAACATCATCATCATCCAGAACAAGATTGACCTGGTCGACGTGACTCAGGCCATGGACCACCACGAACAAATTCTGCGCTTTGTGCAAGGTTTGTGTGTGTGTGTGTGTGTGTGTGTGTGTGTGTGTGTGTGTGTGTGTGTGTGTGTGTGTGTGTGCGTGCGTGCGTGCGTGCGTGCGTGCGTGTGTGTGTGTGTGTGTGTGTGTGTGTGTGTGTGTGTGTGTGTGTGTGTGTGTGTGTGTGTGTGTGTGTGTGCGTTTTTGTATGCATGAAAGTTTCACTCGTTAAGCCTGAATCATCACTCACCTCATCCACCTCATCCATCTTTCCTTCTGCCACAGGAACGGTGGCAGAAGGGGCACCCATCATACCGATCACTGCGCAACTCAAGTACAACATCAACTACGTGTGTGAACACATCATCAAAAAAATTCCAATTCCCCTCCGCGACTTCACTTCTGAGCCTCGTCTCATTGGTTGGTGTGGAAGGAAAGATGCAGTGTGATTGGTGGGATTGCTGATGTGAACATTGATTGATACTTGAGTGGGTGGGGCTTAGGTGATTTTTATTATAAATTTTTGTTTTTACCAATCAACTTACTAAACTACTCAAATTAATCCAGTCAACAAACTCCCACTAGCGACATACGACCACGCTACAAATCCACTCCCAAACCACTTCCCCACCATCCCAGTGATCCGTTCCTTCGACGTAAACAAGCCTGGCGTGGAGAAGGTGGACTTGAAGGGAGGCGTGGCAGGAGGCAGCATTCTGAAGGGGGTGCTGAAGGTGGGACAAGAGATTGAGGTGCGACCCGGCATCGTGTCCAAAGACGCCTCAGGTGTGGGGGGGAGAGGGGTGGTCAAGGGTGAAGGTGTGGAGTTATCACGATTTTTAAAAGTTTTGAAACGTTTCGAACGACACTGGCAAGCACTCGCTAGGGTCGTGCATGATTTCAATTTAACGTAACGTGCCATAACGTATCGTAATGTATCGTAACATGTGGTAACGTATCGTAATGTATCGTAACACGTGGTAACGTATCGTAATATATTGTAACATGCAGTAACGTATCGTAATGTATCGTAACACATGGTAACGCATCGTAATGTATTGTAACATGCGGTAACGTATCGTAATGTATCGTAACACGTGGTAACGTATCGTAATGTATTGTAACATGCGGTAACGTATCGTAATGTATCGTAACTTGCGGTAACGTATCGTAATGTATCGTAACATGCGGTAACGTATCGTAATGTATCGTAACACGTGGTAACGTATCGTAATGTATCGTAACACGTGGTAACGTATCGTAATGTATCGTAACATGCGATAACTTATCGTAATGTATCGTAACATGTGGTAACGTATCGTAATGTGTTGTAACCTGTGGTAAAGTATCATAACGTGTGATAAGGTAATTCAAGAAGTGAGGAGTCGTTTTAACGTGTAACCCATTGCACCCACCCACAGGCAAGGTGACCTGCAAGCCCATCTTCTCGAGGATCGTGTCCCTGTTTGCCGAACAAAACGACCTACAATACGCCGTGCCTGGAGGCCTCATCGGTGCTGATGATGATGATGATGATGATGATGATGATGATGATGATGATGATGATGATGATGATGATGATGATGATGATGAGGATGGTGATGATGAGGATAATGATGATGATGATATGATATGATTTCATGTCACTGCTGCTGCTAACTGCTACTACAACTACTTGTATAGTATTTTTTTATCATATCATTTAACTAATCACATCATCCACCCATCCATGCTAGGTGTTGGAACGAAGATTGACCCAACGTTGTGCAGGGCTGATCGGCTGGTGGGTCAAATGCTGGGCACGGTGGGTCACCTGCCCAACATCTACGTGGAGTTCGAGATCTCCTACTTCCTGCTCCGCAGACTTCTTGGGGTGAGGACTGAGGGAGACAAGAAAGCTGCAAAGGTGGGTGGATAAGGGTGGTAGTGATTGTGTTTATGGTGATGTCTTTGTGATGGTGGTGTGATGGTAGTTGTTGCTGGATGGCTCAGTTGTGAGTTGTTATTTAAGCGATTCTTTCCTTGGGTACTTTGAATAACCTTTTTTCATTGAAACAAATATTATCTTGGAAACGAATTTTTTGTTTCAACAATTTCACGCATTTTGTCGTACAATCGACGCACAAAAAATGTCATAACTTCTTCAAATCGACACAAAAAACAACCGGACGCCCACAGATTCAGAACCTGTCGAAGAACGAGGTGTTGATGGTGAACATCGGGTCGTTGTCGAGTGGCGGGAGGGTGCTGGCAGTGAAAAAGGATCTGGCCAAGGTGGGTCTGATGAGTCCGGTGTGTGCAGAGTTCGGCGAGAAGATCGCTCTGAGCAGGAGGGTGGAGAAGCACTGGAGACTGATCGGTTGGGGTCAGATCCGTCGAGGAGTGCCTGTGGCTCCTCTATCCAACTGATTAGTTCTCTGTTGGTTGTTCCTTTCGATGGGTGGAGTGGTGGTTTTTTGGAAGGAAGTTTGTTGGAGAGTGGCTTGTAAGAGAAGTAAAACGAAGAAGAGAGATGGCTTGTTAGAGAATGGCTTATTGGAGGCTATGGTTTTCATGGAGGGGAAGAAATGGGGGGCTGGTTTGAGGAGTTGTTGGGTGTTTTTGCATGCATTGTTGGTCTCTTATAATTGTTCATTAAGTAATTACCACCTTCTTGTCGTCTGTTACTGATATTTCTCTAGTAATTATTTTAAAAGATTTTATTTATCGATTTACCTAACCAGTTTTAAGCAATAATGCTTCATTGAATAAGTTATTTTTTTCGAAATTATTATTTTTATTTTTATTCTTCTTTGGTAAAATTTTTTAAAAAATTGAAATAAAATTATCTAACTGGTTTATTTTATTATAACCAATTCTTTATTTACAAGTCCCCAGCAAACGTCAAAGCAAATAACTTCATAACGACCGATTTTCATTTTAATCATTTTAAAAAAATCAACCATTGACGTCGAATTATCGATTTCTGAGTTACGCCAATTTTGGAAGAGTGGTTTTTCCTTTGCAAGGTATGGCTGTCTTACAGGGAGTGATTCTTTTTTCTCATAGTTTTTATCGAAACATTAAAAATTTTTTTTCAAGGGTTGTTTGTTTTGCAAACTGTAGCGTCAGCATGGAGGCCTTGTCGAAATTCGTTGATACGCCAGACATCGTGGTGTCGAATTCAGCGCACAAGAACTCACCGCAGGCACTTGCGGCGAAAAAGAAGCCTTCATCAGAAGCGTCCAACGTGAAGAAGTGGCTGGAACAGCTGGCCAGCGAAACTCCCCTGGTCTCTAAGGGACTTAAGGAACTCCTCTTTCAGCAGACCGCCCTCCAAAACGAGGTAACGTATGTGATGTTCAAGGTACTTTGTAACTTTTACAGCCTCTTAATGGGATTTATTCACTGAAAACTATAACTTTTTTTTTCTTATTTTTATTGAAAGGTTCTACAGCACTTTACTCTATAATGTTCAAAAAACTTTAGTGCAAGTTGTGTGAATAGGCTAAAAAAATCTTTATGAGTATTGTCAAAAAAAATCGAAAGGATTTTTATATAAGGACAAGTTACATTACAAGAACGCCAGTTTGATGAATTTTAATTATTAACTGCATTACCGCACGGTTCGTAACGTGTTGCAGATTAGCGAAATGGCGTTATATAAAATGCCTGATTAGATTAAATAAGAATTCGAGACAGCTTACTGAGCGTCAAATCGTATGAGAAGCCTACCGTTATGTTAGAATAAGTTCTCACTAATTGGATCAAAAAAGTTGATGAGTGAGTCATAATTATTTAGCTCGCAAATAAATGACAATTTTTAAGATTGCTTTAGCAAGGTAAGCAATGAATAGGAGTGAAGGCACGAAAGCCGGGATTTACGAAGTGCTATTTGAAAGTAACAGAAGTAACAGTTAATGCTACTATAACAATATTGGTATTTGTATTGTCTTTTTTTTCATAGTTCTTGTTGAATCCAATCCAAACATACGCTGGAAATTAATTTGAAATGTATTTGAGAATGGTACTTAGATTCTTGATAGTAGGACTTGAGTAGTGACTTGAAAAAACTGACTTCTGATGGAAGTTATAAAATAAAAACACGGAAATTAAACGCAATATTATTCAGAAAGTGTTTGAAAATGCGGGGAAATAAAAATATAGGCTTTTTCTGCGGGTTTGATTAAAATTTTCAAACAAAAGCTTAAGAATGCCTTTTGAATAGAGGAAGATTGATGATTGCTTGTGAACTTAGATGTTTGACAGTTGAGTACAAAGAGCTATGAAAGATATGAAAGCTAAAAATGAAACTTATTTATGAATTAAAAAAAATTATTTTCACGCCAAACACGCAAAGCAGGTCAGCGAAGGCACAATGTCGCTTGAAATGTATTACAACAAACTGGCGAAGATCACAGAAAAATTTTTGGTTGTAGAAAAGCAGTTCAGCAAGTTAGTTGACTTTTGCAACAAGCTGCGCTGCACTCTTCCGAAAGATGACAGAGCCGAAGAGCCCGAAAAAGATACTTTGAGGCGAGAGAAAGACAAATTCGACTCCTTGAGAGGCGGCCTGAACGAGATGCTCTCTCGCATGAACAACTACCGCATGGCGCAGCTGCAGACCAGAAAGATGCTTCTCACCAGGCCTGAAAGAGACACAGCCTCCACTCAGCATTGACATGCAGTCGTATTTGTCCGACACCCATGCACAAATCCTCCTCATACGACTCTTTTACAACAATATTTTCGTACGTTTAATGAACGCGTGGTAGTTGGAAGTATATACACGCATGCTTGCTACATTATGTAGCCACACCTCTGCATTTTTTATTTACATTTTTTTATGTATTTTTTAATAAATTTTTCTTTTGTTTCTGCTTTTGAATGGTTATTTCATAAAAGCACGCACAATTTATTTGTTCTATACTTTTGGTCATATTTCATCTCAAATATCTGATTTCAGATAAACATCTGGTTTTGTGAGGTAAATAAACATTTTTCATGTTTAAGCACTAAAAGCCCTTTTATAATAAATTCAAATAAAAGCTGCCTTTCGAATGAGTAGCTTAAGCCAAATAACATCAGAAAGCCTTCGAAATAATAACCTACGCCCTACGCACCATGTTATAAGTTTTATTTCTGAATCGAAAAGAATCAAATAGAAGTGAAATAATTTAAAAATATTCTCAGCAAAAAAATAGAATAAAAAAATAAAATTTTATTTGGTCTATGAAAGCTTTTAGGCTGTAATGTTTTTGTTATGTTAAGTTGTTGATGGTTGTCGCTACATGTGTTTGTTGCTTTGTTGCTAGCGTGTTCAAGCGAGGACGGGAGTGTCAGGACGTTTGGAGGAGGGATTGCTGGGATGAACGAGTGAATATCTAGTCACGATATCGGTTTCACGATCACCAAACGGTCACCCGCTCATCTCAGCAACGTGCAATTTTGTCACAACAACCCATCGAAAGATCACTTGCTAGGTTATTGAATATTACTTAAATAAATGTTAAAATTGATTATTTAAAATCTACGTTTACAATCTTAGTTTAAATGAAATCATGAACATTATTTAAGGAATTATGTTACTTCATAATTAAGATCTCCTCGGAGTTAGTACTAGGTCTTATCTACAGCTAAGTTAGCTTATAGAAACAGTCGAAGACGATTTGAAGAGGCCTAAGTGCTCTCTTATATGCAACAAGCAACAGCTAACAATGCAAGCCTGGTGGAGAATATGTGGCAGCAGTTGCAAGCAACAATAGCCTGAACAATAGAAATAACAAGAGGTAGACGAAAGAAGAATAAGAAGACTAAACAGATCAATAAAGAGAATAACAATAATAATGGCGACTATGAAATGCAATAAGATATTAGCGGCGACATACTTTCAAGGTATTTATAACATAATGCTCTCAATGCTTGGATGCATAGGCGTGCTTTGGGTATATTGTTCACCTGTCAGTGACTCATTCGAAGTCAGGTGAGTCTTGTCACCATCCAAACGCCTGACTGCCACGCTGTAAATGAACCGTATTTTCAGGCAGATTTAACTCAAATTTTATACTTTCGAACAGTTTATGACATTTAACACACCAACTTTATTCTTTATAATCAGTGATATTATTAACAACACCAAGTTTACTTTGTGTTGTGATCAGAATGATTCCAAAATTCATTTCAAAACAAGCGTTCTTGTTTGAAATTTTATTTTTTTTGAAATATTTTAAAATAAATATTCAAAAAATTGCATAAAGTGTCTGTTTAAAGAACATTTTTGTAGATTTTTGAATTATAGTTTCTATTATTTCACTAAATTTTATTTTCGTTATTTTGATGTGAAAATATGCTTAAATTAAGGGATGAATCAATGCACATAGTTGTTAGCTTCTTCGAAAGGAAGTGATTCTCTATAATCTCTCGAACGGGTTACTAGTGAGACAGATTTCGTTTTATCCGAGTGTCTTTTTTTGAAAAAAGTCGTTTAAACCCAGGCTATTTCAGTTCCGAAAGTACTTATCAACATTGTGAAGAGTCTTTCGAGACACTGAAAATCATTCTTTCGCTATTAAACACCACACGTCTCAATCGCTCTATTGCACACTTCTTTTCGCAAGCCTGTAAAAGCGGCCGATTTAACAATAATTAATTATTAACGTTTTCATGCTCATATACATACAATATAATACAATACAATACAATAAAATACAATAAAATACAATAAAATACAATAAAATACAATAAAATACAATACAATACAATGAAATACAATACAATATAATACAATGAAATACAATACAATACAATAAAATACAATACATTACAATACAATACAATACAATACAATACAATACAATACAATACAATACAATACAATACAATACAATACAATACAATACAATACAATACAATAAAATACAATACAATACAATACAATACAATACAATACAATACAATATAATACAATAAAATACATTACAATACAATACAATACAATACAATACAATACAATACAATACAATACAATACAATACAATACAATACAATACAATACAATACAATACAATACAATACAATACAATACAATACAATACAATACAATACAATACAATACAATACAATAAAATACAATACAATACAATACAATACAATACAATACAATACAATATAATACAATAAAATACATTACAATACAATACAATACAATACAATACAATACAATACAATACAATACAATACAATACAATACAATACAATACAATACAATACAATACAATACAATACAATACAATACAATACAATACAATACAATACAATACAATACAATATAATACAATACAATACAATACAATACAATACAATAAAATACAATACAATACAATACAATACAATAAAATACAATACAATGCAATACAATACAATACAATACAAAAAATACAATACAAACACGAATATTATTATAGTGGCATTAACCCCGTAGAATTTTGAGACCTACATACATCTGAATGTATTCATTAACCACCAAAGTTTGAGTTATTCAGCAAAAATTATAATTCACCACAATTTGTACGTTCCTCACGAGAATTTTTTTCTTACATAATCACCTCCCCGTCGCCTGTGGCCCAGTCGGTAGCGAGCTGAGCTGTAAAACGTCAAGCTCAAGGTTCAACTCCTGGCTAAGATCAAATTTGAGGTTTTAAAATCGGCAACTCAATTAACAAGGAAAATCTGTGCTAGAGTAGCTTAGTCTCTTAGCAACCCCGTTTCTAGTGAAACGTTCCTCCGGGAGCTTCTGTGAACTCGTGCTTAAAAACGCTATAGAGAGGCATTGACCAGATTAGATAAGCTTTGACTGTTTGGACTCAATTGTAGCTAGACCAACTGAGGGAAGGAGATTAGGAGTCAAGAGAAAACTTTTTTCAAAGATCTGTCTCAACGCCTTACTTTGAAGTCAAATTCACTTAACCGATATTAAAAGCGCACTTCTGTTAAACGGACAAGCGTTCATGCCAGACGTCTAAAAATAGTTGCGACTGCCCTTACGTCATTACGCATGCGCTTATATAACTTATCCACCACACAAAACTAGAGAACATTTAATAAAACAAAACACTACCATATAAACGAGAACAAAAACACGTACAAATGAAAACAAAGACACATACAAAACAAAACAAAGACACATACAAAACAAAGACACATACAAACGACAACAATTACACATACAAATAAAATAACTACACATACAGACACCAGCACAAGCCACTGGACAGGCAAGAGACATGATATCACAGGCGTCTGTGCCTTCGTTTAATGCAAAAGGAGTCAATATATTCATGCTTCCATAATGGTATCAAGGTGGTGGGACAGACCGTGGTGGTTAGGAGGAAGATGGAGGAGGAAGATGATGAGGACATAAATAAAAAAAATGAAAAAAAGAGAAAAATAATGATGCTGATGATGATGATTGTGGTGGTGGAGTGTTTATCGAGGCGTGCAGTGGATGGCAGGCAATGGTGCTGGTGTATTGATTGTCTTGCAAGCTGGCTGGAAGCTGCAGCAAGGCTGTGGCTGCTGGGACATTATCGTCTGCAGTCTTTCAAACTGGCAGGTTTTGTTTGAAGAGTTCCCACAAACATTTCTCGCAAATTACTTAACGCTCAATTTTGTTGCAAACGATGGAATAATCGCTCCAAAGACGAAGGAATAGGCAAGTTTAAGCAAACGACCACCAAAGCAAATATAGAAAGAAGCGCCTGTTTAAAGAGAACACCATCACAACGACATGTGCCAGGGAAATCCGGTCTTGAGAGTTTTGGGGTTTACCTTTCTGCTCGTAGCGTTTATCGCAGCCAGCATCGCTTTTTTGGCACCCTTCTGGATACGCAACGAGAAGGCAGACCCTGAAGGCTTTTCGCTGAAGGACAAGCTGATGTCGGTGGTGAAAGATAAGCTGGGCGACAGCACCATCACTTCCATCACCACCTCGTCCTCCTTCCGCCTGCAAACCATGTTCCGAGAGTTGAAGGACGGAGAAGACGACTCGATGATGAGGAAGAAGCGAGACAAGAGTCTGCTGGGTCAGATGATCACCTCGGTGAGCAAACTCAAGCCCACCAGAGGACCAGAAGAGAACCAGTGGTACTGGGAGGGTCTGTGGGCCAACTGCCAATCCAACTTCTCATGCACCTGCGTCTTCGAAGATGACATGGCCATTGAGAAGGCATCGCCTGGTTGGTCGCTTGTGGTTGTTGTGCATGCTTTGATGATTGTTTGTGAATGTTCACATGTGTTTGCTGTGAACGTTTGAAAATGTTTTTCGGGAATGATTTTAAATGATTAACAGTGATTGTCTCGAAAGGGTATTCAAATCATTTCTGTGACTTTTTAAACGATTATTGAGAGTAATCACAGAATTAATTCAAATGACCATTCAAATTTCCCATGAAATTTCTTCAAATTATTTATTTTTCTGACTTTGCTAGAGAATAATTATATTAATTATTAGATTATTAGATTATTAATTATTAAATTATTAAATTATTAAATTATTAATTATTAAATTATTAAAATATTTAATTACTAAATTAATAAAATATTTAATTATTTAATTATTATTTTTGTAAATTTAAAGTATATTTTTTTATAAGGCTGGCTTCTTAACTACAAACATTGACTACAAATATCTTCTGTGCCTTTTTGAAAAAAACAATCACTAGAATGTTTCAATGATTTTTTCATGAATATTTTTGAAATGCCGTTATCACGACGAGGTGACGTGGCACACAGAGGACCTCATATTACTAATTGTCTCTTCCATTCATTCATTCATTCATACATTCATTCACAC
>OX387251.1:9206929-9209429 GCA_947562095.1 Branchellion lobata | reverse complement strand
GTTGTTATGACACAAAGAAAAATGTTTTTAAGTTAGTTTTTGTTCTTTTAACGTCACTGTACCTTTGACTTCTTTTTAACATTTCCAGTTTTTTGTTCTCACGATAATAAGAATGAATCTGCACCTCACACACCCACATGCCACAAATGTCTTCAATTCTTCAAAAAAACTCGTTCTCAGCAATGTTTTTCTCACAAGTTTCTCTTCCACCCCCCCTCCCCCTCTTCCCACCAAACCTCCTTCTTCCACCCCCCCTCCCCCTCTTCCCACCAAACCTCCTTCTTCCACCCCCCCTCCCCCTCTTCCCACCAAACCTCCTTCTTCCACCCCCCCTCCCCCTCTTCCCACCAAACCTCCTTCTTCCACCCCCCCTCCCCCTCTTCCCACCAAACCTCCTTCTTCCACCCCCCCTCCCCCTCTTCCCACCAAACCTCCTTCTTCGATTCCCATTCCCCCTCACCTCTTCTTTCTTCCTCTCTCTAAGCCTATTCCAGTTCCACTGATACAACTCCATTCCTAATAATTCATTATCTACACTACTTTTAAACTTTCAATATTTTGAATCTTTTTCGGTATTATTTCTTATCTTTTCAAATATTCATCTTTTTCCTCATTCTCGTCTCTTTCTCTCTCCCCTCCCTCTCTTTCTCACTCCTTCTCTCTCTTTCATCCTTATCTCTCAAATTTCTCATTTCTCCTTCTCACCCCTCTCTTCTTTCTACATCCATATCTCCAGCCATTCACTCCTACTTAATCTCAATGACTCCTCACATTCATCGCAAGACTATGACTGCAGTGTCTCAATGCACATCGACGCCCAACAATGTACGTTTCTCACAGCCACTACTACTACTACTACTACTACTACTACTACTACTACTACTACTACTACTACTACTACTACTACTACTACTACTACTACTACTACTACTACTACTACTACTACTACTACTACTACTACTACTACTACTACTACTACTACTACTACTACTACTACTACTACTACTACTACTACTACTACTACTACTACTACTACTACTACTACTACTACTACTACTACTACTACTACTACTACTACTACTACTACTACTACTACTACTACTACTACTACTACTACTACTACTACTACTACTACTACTACTACTACTACTACTACTACTACTACTACTACTCTCCACGCATCGCTTGCTAACTTTTGTATTTGCTCATTTGTTCAACCCTTTTATTCACAAGTTATCTCATTAATCATCCATTCAATCCCTCATTAATTAATTAATCAATTTATTTTATAATTTGCCTTCGCTCAACTTTTAACCCTTCCTTCTGATTGAGTACTTATTTTCCTTCATTCCAATCTTATTAATGCTCGTTTATTTCACCAAGTTTTTCCTATATTTACATCATAACTTTATCTTTTTGGTGTTTTTTTATCAATTCAAGTTGGCCTTTTTCTGCTTATCACCGTTTTTCATATCATTATCTTTCACTATGTTTAGTTTCCTCAAGATTGACATACGCACTGATAATTAAGAATTATAGGTTCAACAGTCTATTTAAATTAAAATTATCAATTTTTAAATATATAATTGTCTAAATAGCAACTTTAAAGTGTCTCATCCTTTGAATACCTCCAGTGGACCCCTCATTCGGCCTGACTCTATGCGAGACTCTATGCGACCGCCAAAATGAATATATCAACCAGAAAAGAAGCTATCATACAAACCATTCGTTTATCACTTTCTTAGAACCAATTCATTTTATTATCAATTTAATATTTTTTAAATAATTATTAATTTTTATTAGTTTTGTTTATTATTAATACGTATTAATTTTGTTTATTATTAATTTGTATTTGTTTTTTTTATCATTAATTTTTATTAATTCAACTTATTTATCTTTTTTTTAAAATTAAATTTTCTACCTTCATTCAATTAAGTCTTTAATTGTTCTAGCAACCTGTTCGCTTACTTTTCCTTCTCTTTGCTTCCTCTGGATCTTCACCAAATAAATTCTCCAATTGAATTATTTATTTAATATTAACTAGTTAATATTATTTATTTAATTTTCATTATTTAATATTAATTATTTAATATTAACTATTTAATATTAACTATTTAATATTAACTATTAAATATTATTCATTAAATATCAAATATCAAACATTATTCATTCAATAGTTTATTCATTATAAGCAATCTCCAAGCAGAATATTAACATATTGAAAAGTTTTTGTTATTATTTTTATTATATTTTTATTATTTATTTTTTTAATTATTTAATCCCAATTTTTATCGAGTAGCTATTTTTGTCTTTTTTATCGCCTACTTAAAATATATTAAAATGAATATAAAACATTTTAAAATTTCATTTCACCTGGCAGTGCCCTATTTCTCACCCAAGTCCACCACATTCTATCGCTTTTTCAGCTGAATATTCCAGATTTAAAAAAAAAATTTTTTTTTTTTTTTTTTTGGGGATTTTTTTTCAATTTTTTATTGAT
>OX387251.1:9146929-9204429 GCA_947562095.1 Branchellion lobata | reverse complement strand
TTTTGTGTGTGTGTATTTTTGTTTGTGTGTGTGTGTGTGTGGGTGTGTGCGTGTGCGTGTATACGCATAAGTTTGTTTGCACGTACGTATTTTCATCGTCAACACAAAGGCAGATGGATGTGTCTCCAACCCACACATACTCACCCCTAGCAATAAAGAACGCCACATGTGTAAGCGTACAATTACAAATAAACGCACACCCCCCACGCACAAATACACAAACAAACGAACAAACACAAACACACACACATACACACACAAGCACACACACACAAGCACACACACAAGCACACACACAAACAAACACAAAGAAACTTACACTCAAACTATTGTCTTTGAGGTATTTATCGATTATTCGGCTTAAAGCCTCACTCAACATAACTTAAGAAAAAAGCATACAAATGTTTAAAATCTATTCCTAATGTTATAGCGCCGCATGGATGAGCCTATAATTAAACCTTGAGGAATTTTCTACAATTATCCGTAACAGCGTAATGCAGTTGACTGCGTCAGTGGTACACCATTAATGTGAGTTAGAAAAATTCTGGGTGTAAATCATTCTGCCTAATCGTCAGTGACACCAAAGCCCGTAAATAATTTCTTTTGGGCACATGAGAATGCCAATAGAGCGTTTGAGTTAGGCATTCTGGTGTATCTTGCCTACAAAGGTAATATACTTTCATAAAAAAACAATTAAGAGAAGCCTTGCTGTTGATAAAAGAACTATTAAAACCAATAAAAGACCTATATAATTCCTTCTAAGACTCCGGTCTCTGACATTCAATTCAATAGCTAACAAAGCAAGTCTCTTTTATCCCTACCACTGTGTCTACGTCATTCTCAATCTATTTCTTCTACTCACAGCGCGATGGATGGATAGATGCCAGTGTTATGCATTTTTATGTCTATGGTGTTTGACATTCTGTGTGGAGTTTATGTATTCGATAAATCAACGTGAATTACCGCATTTTTTCATAAAATTGGAATAAAACATCGAAAAATAGGTCATTTTTTCATGAACTTCTTAAAACGAATTCAAACAGATGCTGAAACTAATTCAAATTGAGAATCATAGCATGAAAAAAAAAAGAATATAAAAATATTTCATATGATAATATCTTAAATTAATATTTTAAGCAGAATTCTTCCAAAGATATTGTTTTATAATTATTATAATTATTATAATTATTCAGACATATTCCGTAAAGAAGTTTGTTATATGATTACCATTGGAACATTTTCGAGTTCCAGCATGCCAGTATTCCTATTTCCTTGTCTTGTTGTTCCATTTCAACGTTTTCATTCTCTTATTCTTCTCACACTTGTAACATTTCCACCTTTTTTGAGATTTGATCCACCAAAAACATTTGAAAAAAACAACATTGACCTAGTTTGAGTATAACATGTCTTGTCGGTTCTTAGTTAGGTTAAATTTCGACACTGATTTAGCATAATAATAAAGCATAATACATCCGTAACTATAATTAACAATCACCTCCCCAGCGCTCTAATCCATCATCTTTAGAGCTCTTCTCCTTCAGGCATATCTCACCACTAGTGTCACAACCAGCGCAAATAGGTCGCCCTGTTTTTCCAACATTTTCAAAGAATGCCTTTTTCTTTCAATTATTTTTCTTTTTCAAACTCACCAAATGCACTCAAAAACACCGCACTCAAAACCATTGAATCCACCATACAAACCACTATTGATTTTGCCATAGAAAGCACCATTGCTTCCCCCACACTAACCTCCATTGATTCCACCATAGATTGGTTGAAGGCCACTCAAGGCCTCTTTAGCCTGGGAGTGCTCTTGTACGTGTTGGCGCTGCTGCTGGGTGGCTTCTACCTGTGTTGCAGGTCTGGTGTTGTTGTTATTGTTATTGTTGCTGTCGTTGTTGTTGTCGTCATTGTTGTTGCTGTTGTTGTTGTCGTCATTGTTGTTGCTGCTGCTGTTGTTGTGGTTGCGGTCATTGTTGTTTTAATTGTTTTTGCGGTCTCAGTTGTCGCAATTGTTGCTTTTCGAAATATTGATGCAATAGTACAGTGTCTGTTGAATAATAATAATAATACTAATAAAAAGATAAAATAAAGAATAACAATAATAACAAAAATGAATAAATGAATAAAGAAAGATAATAATAAAATAATAATACTAATGAACTAATAATAATAATAATAATAATAGTAATAATAATAATAATAATGATAAATGAGATAAATAACCAAATACTCAGATCTTTTTCATAATTTTAATTCACACACCAGATGCTGTAAGGAATCCATCAAACTGGCCACCACACTCGGCTCCTTTGCCCTTTCTGGCCGTCAGTCTCTTTTGTTTTTTATTATTATGATTTTTTTTGTTTTTTATTATTATTAATTTTTTGTTGTCTTTTTATTTTGAATTTTTTAAATAATTATTATGAATTTTTTGTTTTCTTTATTTATAATTTTTTAATTATTTAAATAATAATTATTTATTTTTTCAAAATCCTACTGAACCCCTATGACTGGATTCAGAAATTTTTATCATGACATTGTTGGTTCGTTTTGAATAAAAACGTCAGCTTGAAACGTCAACAGTCATGACATGAGTCATATATTGTCCAAGTGCCTCGGATCGAATTCTGAAGAATTTGAAGTTTATTCTCATAAATCGATCTTTTTTTTGAAGAAATTCAAAACCATTACTTATCACCAACTTTCCCACTATCTGTGACCAACACTCATCACACCCTCCATAATCAACTACCCACCACCAACCACCCACCACCAACTACCACCACCACCCACAACTAACCACCTCAATCAACAAAGCACCTAGCGTTCACAAACTACCAACCACTCCACACTTTCTCCCTCTAAAAAACCCCACACCACACTCCACCAAACACCTCCCACAACCCACCACCGACCAACACCCCACAGTAATCCTGATAGCTCTAGCGTTGGCCGTGTATGGAGGTTTCTCGCACATGGAAAGAGGGGTGGAGTTTGAAGGGGTGCCGATGGTGTTCGAGTGGGGGTACTTCCTAGCCATGGCTTCTCTGGTCCCCGCCATCCTGGCTGCTGTCTTCTACTTGGTTGATGGTTGCCGATCCACCATTGTAGTGGAGCATGATGACTGTGAACTGGCCAAGATGGTTTGAGCTGTCACCGGTGTGGTTGGTGGATGGTATGACGGTGGTGGTGGTTAAGATGGGATGGTGGTTGAGTTGGTGGGTGGAATGGTGGTGGTGGTGATTTGAAGAATGGTGTGGGTAGTAGTGGTTGGGATGGTGCTGTGGTTAGTGGTTGAAAGGTTGGATGGGATGGTGGAGTGCTTGGAATGTTAGTTGGAGTGATAATGTTGGAAAGATAAGGCTAATCTTGGGATGCTGAAGATGTTATTGGGATGACAGCCGTTGCGAGAAGAATGAAGCGTGCGAAGGTGGCAGAAGAAATATGGATGGGTTTCGGAGTGAGTGAGAGTTATTGCTGAGAAGCTCAAAGATGCTGGGCGTTGTGGTAGCAATGCTTGAGGTTGCTTTGTTAGCAGACAAGTAGGGGTAAAGATAGAGGATTGAGAAGCCTATGTTTTCAAGGGAGATGAGGTGAAGAAGGACCAAGCACTCGAAAGAGGCTCTAAAGAGTTGTATTGATGCGACCAAAAATGGTGATGATGATGATGATGATGATGATGATGATGATGATGATGATGATGATGATGATGATGATGATGATGATGATGATGATGATGATGATGATGATGATGATGATGATGATGATGATGATGATGATGACGATGATGATGATGATGATGATGATGATGATGATGATGATGATGATGATGATGATGATGATGATGATGATGATGATGATGATGATGATGATGATGATGATGATGATGATGATGATGATGATGATGATGATGATGATGATGATGATGATGATGATGATGATGATGATGATGATGATGATGATGATGATGATGATGATGATGATGATGATGATGATGATGATGATGATGATGATGATGATGATGATGATGATGATGATGATGATGATGATGAGGAAGAAGAAGATGATGATGATGATGATGATGATGATGATGATGATGATGATGAGGAAGAAGAAGATGATGATGATGAAGGCAAAGGGGAAGATGATGACAGTGGTGATGCCGACGAAACTGATTCAAAAATGAAACGTAGTTTGCTTAGTAATAAGGAACAATAAGAGATAATATACGTATGTTCCGAGAGGCAGTGGTCAGCCCTTGCCGTCTGTACAGAACGTTCCATCTTTTTATTAGGTGTTGTGGCTAACCCAATCTATACTCACTCACATAATAAATCAACTTTATTTAAACCTCTGCTATGTATAAGCTTTCTTTTATAAACTTTTTTTATATAAAGGCTATATGAAATTTGCTGCTATGGCTTTATATTTATTCTTCTTTTCTATTTAACTTCATAGAATTATTTCCTTCCTCATTTCACTGGAGGTGACAGTGGCCAGTCCATGTTGCGGACGTTAGCTTAGCGTATTTGAAAGCTCTTACCCGTTACTTTGCATCGTTATAATCTGCTTACTCATCGTTACTGTATCATTACATGTGCTTTGTATTAATCCTCCAAAGCGTTACTATGCCCTCACACCCCCGCATGTTTCTTCCTGTTTTCCACTACATTCCAGGCTGTATCTTTGCGATCCCTCGTTCTGTTGCTAGCGGCATTATTTCTGGTTCCAGTCTCTTAACAACGAGAATTCATCTGTTGAGAGTGACTCCTTTCTGTTCGTAAGCGTCGTAGTGAAGGGTATATTTGTAGGTTGTATGGCAGGCACATGCAAGCACCTCACAAAGCATCACTGCTTCTGCATCCACGTGTCGAAATGTTAAAACGCAAAGAGCTTATATAAGAAAACAACGTACGAATATTACTGTTAAAGTGGCCCCGGAGAGGTTGAAGGGAAATATTATATTTCAAGGCATATTATTTCAAAATACGTTAATTTAGAAGCGAGAAAATAGATTACATTTGAAGATAAAATAAAAAATATGAAAATAATATTAAGAAAAAAAAGTCAAGAAAGAGCTTTATTGAAGAGGTAGGCCTTCAGAGCTTTACAACAGGACTTGGCTGAAAATTTCATACTGTTAGGCAGGTTGTTCCATGATTCTAAGCCATCACCTCCAACATGCTATTTGAGTTTACTTTTAAACTCTTCCATTGTGGACGTGTGACGGTGGTTGTTGGTGTCGTCGTCATTGTTGACTAATTGCTTTTTACTTTTGTTCACTTTTAAACGCTAAACAAAAACACTTCCTCTTCCTCCTCCGTCGGTCTCGTTGCTGTTGCGCTTACTTTTAAAAGCCGTTTGCAGTTTAAGACATTTCATTTCTACTCCAGTGTCATGGCGCTGCCAATGCGCCCTAACTTCCGAACATAACGACAAATATTTCAACTAACAATGTTACACAATAATATAAATAATAATAATTATTATTATAAAAAAAATATTAAATTTTTTTTTGTTTTATTATTATTAAAAATGTATAATTATTAACATTACAAACATTTCAATTTTATCTGTAGTTAAATGTAGGTTAATGAGGCGCTTGATAATTTAAAAGGGTCTACAGCCAAAGGTTAACATGGTCAGATTACGTCATCAAGGTCCGTTGATGACGTAATTCTACGAGAATTATTGGAAATTATTTTAATACGCAAACCACCGCTGTTATGAACGCTCTACCACCACCGCAACAAGTTATCGAGTTTTGTAATGATTAAAAGTAGACCGAGATATTTAATGAAACTTGTACAATTATTTTTTTATCGAATACTGTCATTTGTATGCGAAAATGCCGTAAGCTGGTCACGCTGTCTTGCTTTTAAATACCTATGCCAAGGTATGACTAATAGCTAAAATGTGAAAATATCGAGAAATAGTGTATATTTTCAAACGGATATATGTGTTGACCAACAACATTGTGGTATCTTTAAAATTATATTTTAATGGCATATGTCTTTTGGAATTTGTGTGTGTGTGTGTGTGTGTGTGTGTGTGTGTGTGTGTGTGTGTGTGTGTGTGTGTGTGTGTGTGTGTGTGTGTGTGTGTGTGTGTGTGTGTGTGTGTGTGTGTGTGTGTGTGTGGTTGTGTAAGTGTGTGTTGGTGGGTGGTTGTTTGGAGGGTTCCTGTGTAGTAACGTGTGTGTTTCAACCATTTAGCTTATAATTTCTGTACGTGTCTCTGTGTGTGTCATCGTTTACTCCACAAGCTTACACGTTGTTTGCATCAACACACAAACCTTCATGATTAATAATACCTTGGTGTTTTACGCTCTTTTATCCTTGTGGGCATTTGAAGCGGTTGTCATGGCAACAAAAAATACTAATTACAATTTAGGTATTTAACTTTGATTAGAGAATTATAATTTTTAATTATAATAATATTTGAAATAAAATATATTTAATTTGGAAGTATACTTTTGTCAGTGTTCTTCTCAGTCCATGTTACCACCTCACTAGTGTTTCACTGTTGTTTCCCTTGTGACAACAACAACTTCCCACAAATAAAACCATCATCATCATCATCATCATCATCATCATCATCATCATCATCATCATCACCATCATCATCATCATCATCATCATCATCATCATCATCATCCTCATCACCATCATCATCATCATCATCACCATCATCATCATCATCATCATCATCATCATCATCATCACCATCATCATCATCATCATCATCATCATCATCATCATCATCATCATCATCATCATCATCATCACCATCATCATCATCATCATCATCATCATCATCATCATCATCATCATCATCATCATCATCATCATCATCAGCATCATCATCATCATCATCATCATCATCATCATCATCATCATCATCATCATCATCAGCATCATCATCATCATCATCATCACCATCATCATCATCATCATCATCATCATCATCATCATCATCATCATCATCATCACCATCATCATCATCATCATCATCATCATCATCATCATCATCATCATCACCATCATCATCATCATCATCATCATCATCATCATCATCATCATCATCATCATCATCATCATCATCATCATCATCATCATCATCATCATCATCATCATCATCATCATCATCATCATCATCATCATCATCATCATCATCATCATCATCATCATCATCATCATCATCATCATCATCATCATCATCATCATCATCATCATCATCATCATCATCATCATCATCATCACCATCACCAAAGTTGTTTCTCGGTTTTATACTAGCTTTCTGTCGCTCCTTGCGTCACGTGTTGACGAACGGGCTTGCATCGTAACATGAGGTTGTCTGGTTCTTCCTGGCGTCGAATATTATTTGATTTTCCAATTTAAATTCAATATTTTCAAAATAAAATCCACTACTAAACATTATGAATCTCATTGTGGTTCTTTAAAACAGTCTGAGTAGATTGTTTGGTCGACTGGCCGTTGTGGAATGTTCCAGAATATTGTGGATTATTGCGTTGATAAATATTTAAATGAGGATTTCCTATGGTTTTTTATATGGAGATGTATTATATCAACATTTCACTATCCAAGGTTGTGGTTGAACCGATGTGGTTAAACAATTGCTTGGAGCGCTGGTCTGCTAGATGGATGGTGGGTGGATGGATGGATAGATGGATAGATGGATGGATAGAGGGATGGATAGATGGATAGATGGATAGATGGATGGATGGATAGATGGATAGATGGATGGATAGAGGGATGGATGGATAGATGATGGTTGGATGACGGCAATGGGATGTAAGCTGCAAAATCAAGACTCTCCAGTCAACTTTTGCACCACTTGCTTGTGGAGCTCTGGTGAGTGCCATCGGTGAGTAGGTGTGAGTGCCATCGGTGAGTAGGTGTGAGTGCCATCGGTGAGTAGGTGTGAGTGCCATCGGTGAGTAGGTGTGAGTGCCATCGGTGAGTAGGTGTGAGTGCCATCGGTGAGTAGGTGTGAGTGCCATCGGTGAGTAGGCTCTTGCGAGTGATCCTTCAAGGCATTGCCATCAGCTGATATATTTTCTTGACCATCTGCATTCGCCATTTCATTTGGAAGTCTACTTTTAACCAATTTATGAAGCGCCATAGGTTATAATTATAATTTTCGTTTTTGTAAATCCCTTTTGAATCACTGTGCAATGACGTGTTCCTACTGCGCATGTCTCCCGTTACTATGGAGAAGCTTTTCAGCGTTCCTTGTTATCTGTCCAATAAACGTATTAATCTTTGACATTTGCGCTGTGAATCGAAAAAAGCCGCCTCACCATCCCACTTTATCTTCCGAAAGATATCGATGATAAATAGCCGTCAATACTTGAACAAAGTTTGAATACTCCAGCAAACCCTCGAAGATCTGAAAAGGTTCAGTGAATATTTCAAAAGTCATCCATTATCTTGAAGGATTTGGAAGGATTAGTCATTCTTACAGAAGATGTACAAATATTTTGAAATGTTTCAGAGATTCTGGAAAACATATGAAATACATTTATTTAAAATGTTTTTAAACTTGGAACTTCATAAAAACTGTTTGAACGAAGACGCCAGTTGGAAGAGTGGAGGAGCTGTGCCACGCGTGTTCAAGGTGGTTAGCCCTTCGTTAGAGGTATTAGAGTCTATATTGATTGTAGGCGAATCATCTTGTTATGAGAATGAACCTTGAAAAGTCCTTAAAAACTTATATCTTTATAAAATATATAAGGTGAAATAGATCCAAACATAAAGAATGATTGAGAATGAAATCAGAATATATATACATTTAATTTAAAAGTGAATTAATTTTAAAAATGAAATTCAGAAAATAAATGAAATTATGAAAGCTAAATTAAATATAAAAAAATTAAAAATTTAAATTAAAAAATTATATAAAAACGGAATAAAAATAGGAAGAGCAGAAGTTTGAATTGGTTCGTGTGATTGCTTGGCTGGTATTTGGAGATATGGCGAGTGTGATTGAAGGAGGAAGCGGCAGATAACACGCAGTAGTGCATTACAAAGGAAGCACCATGCATGAATCAGAGGGATGGATGGTGTAGGATGAATGAATGAAGCGATGGATGAGTGGATGGATGAGTGGATGGATGAGTGGATGGATGAGTGGATGGATGAGTGGATGGATGAGTGGATGGATGAGTGGATGGATGAGTGGATGGATGAGTGGATGGATGAGTGGATGGATGAGTGAATGGATGAGTGGATGGATGAGTGGATGGATGAGTGGATGGATGAGGGGATGGATGAGTGGATGGATGAGTGGATGGATGAGTTGTTGGATGAGTGGATGAATGGATAGAAGGGTGGAGGGATAAATAGGTGGTTGGATAAACAGGTTTATTATTTATTACCTTTCATTATTGAATGGAAGGGCGGATGAATGCATGAATTTTGGTGAATTGTGGAAAATGAGTGATTGAAAAATTGATGGATGAATGGATGGTTCGATTGATGGATGGTTTGATGAATGGATGGTTCAATTGATGGATGGTTTGATGAATGGATGGTTTAATGAATGGATGGTTTAATGAATGAGTGATAACAATGGCTGGGTGGATAATTTACTGGTTGTGTGGGTAGTGGGTTGTGAATAGGTTCAGAGAGACACATTGAACAATTATGCGCTAAAAAATCCTTGATGAGCTGCTATGTGGACTGAGGGAGGAATGAAGGATTGGATGGATACAAACGTGCATGAAGATGGCAAAACGAAGATGCTCGAGCGAACGTAAAAATAAATCAATGAAATCTTATTTTGGAAACATCGCTGGTGAATGACTGCGGCGAATGATAAATGAAACTTCTCTGTCTATGCAATGAACAGTAAATAATATTCAATTTTTTAGCGCTGAGTTTTTCGGTAAGAAAAAGGCGCCTAACAAGATTTCGCTCGGTCCAAAGAAAGCCGTTACGAACAAAAGGGGAAAAGGTGAGCGCACAATGGGTTTGCGCATTTTTTTGTGTACAATCTCTCGTGTGCAGTTTTTGTGTACAATATTTTGTGCACAAAATACCTTTTGAACACGTATGCCTGATTGACTATTTAGTGTGCGAAGCTTTCAGTTGGCGTGATGTCATCAATAATGACCACGGCCGTCACGTGATGCTGATGATGTTTCATGACGACTCTATTTACCTAATGGATGTATTTTTTGTTTGTCTTTGTTGTTGTTGTTGTTTGATGGTAAAATGGAAATAACGAAATGATTAAAAACCGGTAAACAAAGAGTAGCGACAAGTTATAACAACAATAACAACAACAATAACAAAAAAAAACAATAACAATGACAAAAAAAAACAATGACAATGACTAAACTGAATAAAAAAGGAATGAAAAAAAATGCAAGTATTAATAATTCAGCCACAAGAAGAAGAAGAGTGCAACTATTATGACAAAAACAACAACAATAATAATAAAAAATAAAATAAAAATAATCGAAATACTAATAAAAGAATAAATAAATCAATAATTTCACTGTCAACAATATAGAAAAGTTATTATTACTCTTGTTTAACGTGTTTTGAAATGTCCAAATGTTTTTGAAACAAAACGAAAAGACACAAAATGGAACGACGATCAATCCCTAGTCTTCTGCATTGAACGATGGAAGAGGAGGAAGAGGAGGAGGAGGAAGAGGAGGAGGAGGAGGAGGAGGAGGAGGAGAAGGAAGAAGAAGAAAAAGAAGAAGAAGAAGAAGAAAAAGAAAAAGAGGAGAAAGTAGATGGGAAAAAGTCGAGAATAAAAAACAAGAAGACCTAGTTGTCCCGTTGGGACAATCCTTTGCGTGAGCGGATTTAACAATAGAAAGAGTCTGTCAAGTTGAAAGTTCAATGAAATACATAGGAGTATCCCTTGAACACTGTAAACCCGTCCATCATCTTTCATTCTCCTCTTCCTCCTCTTCTTCCTCTTCCTCCTCTTCTTCCTCTTCCTCCTCTTCTTCCTCTTCCTCCTCTTCTTCCTCTTCCTCCTCTTCTTCCTCTTCCTCCTCTTCTTCCTCTTCCTCCTCTTCTTTCTCTTCCTCCCGCTTTGATACGTCTTACCGACTCAAGTTTATTTCTCATATAAAATCCGCCATCCCTTCGTCGTCTTCGTCATCATCATCATCTCTGACCAACGCCTCCTCATCGTCGTCATCTTCATCAAGTTCGAAGGCCTTCATGGCGGCTTGAGCAATGCCATCAGAATGCAAGAGGTTCCTCATGGGGGCGATAGTGTTCTCCTTGTTCTCGGTGGCTGCCTTGTTGATGGAGGGCGAGTGGGTGGGTAGGGCATCAGAGGCGGCGAAGACGTTGCCATAGCTGATCTTGTCCTCCTCCTCTTGCTCACTGCTGCTTTCAGAGTCAAGACTCTGTTCTTCTTCCACCTGTGCCAGGTCTTTGGCACTGCACTTTGGAATGTCAATGCGGGCACTGAGATGGAAGCGCGAGTAGTCGATGAGGTACTGGCCCGACTCTTTGTCGAAGTTCACCAAGCGTTCGAAGCGGTAGCCCCACATAATTTCCTCGGGTAGGTAGCTTGTCCTGGCCTGCGTGGTCATGCCTGTAGACTCCACAATGCCCTCCAACACCACCACCAACTCAAACTTCTCCCGCTTCAAGTCTTCAGCACTCCAAGTCCAGAAGGGGCTGTCTTCGTTGATGCGGTGCTCCACAATCACGGGCCACACCATGAACAAACGTCCCTCTGACTCGCCGTCACCGAGCTTCAGGTCGATCTGACTGAGTGGAATCACTTCGCCTTCTCTTGTCACCCTCTTCTTGATCAGAATGGCTCTCACGTGTGCCTCCACTATGTGAGATTTGCGCCTGTGTGTGGTGTGGCTTGTGAGATGTGTGTGGTGTGTGGTGTAGTGTGGTGTAGTGTGGTGTGGTGTGGTGTGGTGTGGTGTGGTGTGGTGTGGTGTGGTGTGGTGTGGTGTGGTGTGGTGTAGTGTGGTGTGGTGTGGTGTGGTGTGGTGTGGTGTGGTGTAGTGTGGTGTGGTGTGGTGTGGTGTGGTGTGGTGTGGTGTGGTGTGGTGTGGTGTGGTGTGGTGTGGTGTGGTGTTGTGTTGTGTGGTGTGGTGTGGTGTGGTGTGGTGTGGTGTGGTGTGGTGTGGTGTGGTGTGGTGTGGTGTGATGGGGTGGGGTGTGGTTACATCAGAACAATCAGTTACATCGATGACGATTTAGGAAAATGGAAAAAAATGAAGTAAAAAAATTGATTTAAAAACAAAATAAAAAAATGTTAATTTGAAAAACAATTTTTTTAAATAATAGAAAATGAAAATTTAAAAATTCTATAAAAAAAATAATTAAAAAAATAAAAATTCGAAAAACAAAAATAAGTTAAATAACTAAAAATTGATAAAAAAAATCGAAAAAATAAAAATTCGAAATTTTTTTTAATGCTCAAAATTTTGAATTTAACCAAGAAAACCTTGTTTTTCGGAGAATTCAACAAAAGTTATTTTGAAAAATTAGTACTTGAAACAGTACACAAAAGTTTTTTTAATCTGATCAAAAGGTTTGTGAAATGTTTTCAACATTTTTTTCAATCGTTTTCTTGAATAAGATTGTGAAAATGTATGGATGCAACCTCAGTTTTCAGCTTATGAGAAGAGTGAAAAACCAGAAAATTGAATTAAAAATTCTGAGATGTTTCGAAAGAAGAGAAAAGCAAGGAAAGAAAGAGCCTTCATATTGGAATGATCGAGTGGTACGAAGCAAGAGTGCCATATTTGCCTATGTTATCAGACTCGACAATCAATGAGAGCTAGGCGGCGTAGATCAGGGCTTGAATTCTGTATCGGAAGGGCTGTATAATTATCTTGATAAGAACACACGAAGCGAAGCTACGAATCCCATTTTAATACTATTATCTACCAAAGGCTACAAGGCCATGCTACAAAAGTGAGAAAATTTTTGGATGTCCAAATTAGGAAAAATTTACTTTCTCCAATAAACCAAAAAAAATTACAGTCAGAGCGCGTGTACATACACACGAGCACATACAAACACACAGACACACGAGCACATACAAACACACAGACACACGAGCACATACAAACACACAGACACAGGAGCACATACAAACACACGTAAATATACACACAATTTTAGGGAAGCAAGGCCAAAATGAACCAAACGGATGAACCAAGGGATTTCTCGTGCTAAAATTAGTACTTGTTAATGTAGTATTTTTAATCACCAACGTGACATAATAAAATTGAAATACAAACACAACAACATGAACCAGCACACAAAAACATCAACACAAAAAACGAAATCACACAGTAACACAAACAAAAACATGAAAACATGAAGAAAAACACATATAAAACAATAAATACACACGCGAACAAAACAAAAACCACAAGAACACAACCCCAACAAACAATCACAAAAACACAAGAACCAAACGAACAAAACCCCAACAAACAATCACAAAAACCCAAAAACCAAACGAACAAAACAACAAAAACAACCACGCAAACGAAAATAAAAACAACCACACAAACACAAATAACCACACAAACAAACAAGCACACGAACAAAAACAAGCACACCAACACAAACACAAATAAACAAGCACGCCAACACAAACACAAATAAACAACCACATTGACACTAACATATCTCCTACTCTGAAGACGAGGCAGATTTGACCATCTCTTTTGCAGATGAGGGCGTTCTTGCTGAACAGTAGCGTCTCAGCTCTCTTCTTGGGCCTTGAGAGCTTAGCAAAGACCAGTCCCGTCATCAAAGCCTGTTGTGTGTTTTGTGGTTGCTTATGATTATGTGTGTTTGTGTTTTTGTATGGTTTGTTTAGTGTGTGTTTGTGCTGATGTTTTTTGTGTAGTGTGTGTTCATGTGTGGGTTTTTTCCTGGTTGTGTGTTTTGTGTGGTTGTGAATGTTTTTGGGTAGTTGATGTATTGTGTGGTTTGTTTTTGTGTAGCGTGTGGTTTGTTTTTGTGTGATGATTGATGTTTATTGTTTTGCGTGGCTTAATGCTTTGACGTCGTGTTTATTCATCCTCGTGCAGTCATGTTGTTTTTACGTCGTTTGAGATGCTTTTGTGTCTCTGTCGTTGCGAGAGTTTTTTTGTTAGAAGTAACCTAAAATGTCACAGTCCAACTTCACTCTCGAGTGTCACTCAAGCAATTTAGAACATCGTTTCACAGCAGTGGTCTAGAGAAGCACTCTGGTTATACACTCCATGGCAATGCGCAAAGGAATATTGCTTCCATCTTCTCACGCATAAGCACAAGCAAGGAAGTGGTTTCGACAAGAAATATTAAAAATATATTTCATTATTTAGACACAAAGGCAAGAAACTGAAAACATAAAGACAGAAATATTACCATATCTCTATGCAGCTTTGAGTTCGACGGTTCTATAACAATATCCATTTCCAAACATTGGCTTGATACAGACTCTGCTACAAACATGGAAATCGGCAAAAAAACAACTTTAGTATCAACAGCAACAGCAACAACTACAACAGTAGCAGCAACATTAACTATAACAGTGTCAACAACAGCAACAAAAACAGTAACTATAACAACACCGCCAGCAGCTACTAAAATGCCATCAACACCACCATCTGAAACATCAACACCGCCACCACTTGAAACATCAAAAACATCACCATCCAAGACATCAACAACATCACCACCAACACCAACCTGTATGATGACACCGAAACACGACTGAAACATCATCACCAGAATGGCTTCTGAGCAGTGCGAGTTGGTGTGTCTGCTGCCGTAGCCGATGGTCTGTTGCGTCTCGATAGAGAAGAGCAGAGCCGTGGTGAAGTCTTGCACATCTTCCACACAGGCCCTTTCACCCGATCGCTGAAGGTTAAAGTCGCCGTGGGAAAATGCGATGAGCCACCACAAGAGCGCGAAGATGAACCAGGAGAGCATGAAAGCCAGCACGAAGTTGAGCAGGTTCCAGCGCCACTTGATGTCGATGAGAGTTGTGAAAATGTCAGCCATGTAGCGCTGTCGTCGCTTCTTGATGTTGGCTCTGTTGACGTTGCAGTCGCCGTTCTTGAAGACCAGCCTGCGGGAGTTGAAGTTCATCGAAGGACACAACTTGGACATTTCGTAAAAGTCGCAAGGGTGGTAGTTGCGTGGGTAAGGCTGGATGTGGTACTTGCGTTCCTTCTTCGTCTCCTTCTTGAGCTTCTTATAGTCCAGGAAGACAGAGGCAGGGCAAATGGCACTGATCTGGTGATTGCCCGACGAGGCACACTGCTTCAGGGTCTGCTGGAAAGCCGGCACGATGGAGTTTCGCTTGGTAGAAGCTTTCAAGGTTCTCACAGACTCACCCCTGCTCAGGCTCTTCAGCTCTGGCTTCAGCTTGCTCCCTTCTTCTACACTGCGCGCTCCTCCCATCGTGGGATCGTCCGTTTGTTTCTTCTTGTCACCCTTCTCCGTGCTCTTCATCTGGTTCACCAACGACACCAACTTCATTTTAGAGCTGTTTCTCTTCTGGTCAGTCAACATGGCTACCTGCTACTTTTCAACTACATATCAACTGGGTGTTGGTAGATTCTTTTGAAGGTATTCTATTGAAGGAAATTTTTTCAACAAGTTTCCGCAATATCCTTCACACCACTAAAACCTCAAACAGACATCTTTCACAAACTTATCAACTTTAAAATCCTTGCAAACTTCCAGTAACAACGTCAGCCTTGATTATGAGAGTAAAAGTTGGGCGCTAAACAAAAAAAAGCCCGTAGAAGCGTGTTTGTGCACACACTCAAGTGCACAACTCTATCACACTCACATATACAACTGTTCTCTGTGGACGTTCGATACTAGGTGCTTGATATAGAGATTGGCGGTTCGAATGCAGCTAAGGGAGGGTTAATAAAACAAATTTACTGAATTAATTCAATCAGTTTAATTAGTATCTGGTCAATAATGGTTTCAATGGCATTTCATTATTTACCTGTTTTTGAACCTGTTAGCAGACAAGAGGTTTTGAAAGGAACTTTTATAATATTGACTAAGTGGAAACTCACCACACAAATCAACAAATATTAATTAAAATCAATTATAGTTCATTATCAGATTCAATCAGCACCCATTAAGAGGCTATCAGTGCACCTTCGAACGACAGGAGCACATGAGACAACACGTCATAACCACGTGTGTGGTACTTTCCGAACTGCTTTTATGCTCAACATACTGCCTGCGAGCTATTTTGAAGGCATAAATGGCTCGTTTTCAAGTCGCACGCTTGTTCTTTATTGAAAAAAATGTTCCATCTGAAATGAAAAGGTTGGATTTCCGATGGAAAATTTCCACCTACCTGAATACCAGTTAAAATCAAAAGGTTGTTTTGAAAGATGAGAACGAGTGTAGCGACGTGTAGTTATGAAAGGATTATATCGGGTTATTGAGATGGAAATGAGGTTTGTCACGCAAAATGATGCAGAAACAAGGTTCAAAGACCGTTTAGAATTTCCAGTACCTTAGTAAGCCTATTGGACAATTCAGGAATACGCTATAGAATATATATGAGATAAAAATATATTAGATGAAGTATATGGAATAAGTGATCCGAATTTCATTTAAGGTTACTTTTAAACGCTTTCTATAAATAGCAACTCTCCAAGGGTTAAGGAAATAACAAGACGAAATGGTCGATGTAGATTAGTGGAGGATGACTAGAAAGCAAGGTGGCGAATGCAAGTCAAACCACGTGACACGAGCCCATTCTGAAAATCAAATGACGGAGAATCTCACAGGAAAAAGGTGATTATTTGGCGTGAAATTTTTTCAGTTATAACTGAGAAAGAGAATTGAGGTTGAAACGGATTGAAATGAGAATGTCAAAAATAATCGAGAAAATCGAAACAGAAATATTTAAATTAAACTCAAAACAGTTCACAATTGGAAAATATTTAGCTGAAGGAAGGTTAAGAAATGAGAGTATTGAGGTAAAAATAAAAACGAATTTGAAAAAAAATTATTAAACTGAAAAACTCATTTAAAAATGAAAAAAAAAAAAACTTAAAAACATTTAAAAGTGGAATTATTTAAGCAAAAAAAAACTTTTAAAGTAGGAATATTAAAAGAAAATAAAAGAAAAAAGAAATGAAAAAGGAAGATGATGAAAGATAATTTGAGATGGCTGAGTGCAATATGGTGATACGAGGGGTCGTAAGGAGATAATTCGTGGATATCGAAAATATATCTAAAAGTTATTGAAGGAAAATAAACAAATGCCACGACGAATCTAATGATCGTTAAACAACTATGATAAAGAAGATGATAATGATGATGATGATGACGATGAGAATGATGATGATGATGATGATGATGATGATGATGATGATGATGATGATAACGAAAAAGAAGATGATGGTGATGACAAGGATGATGATGATGATGATGATGGTGATGACGATGACACGGTGGCGATGATAATGATTACGATGATGATAACGATTATGATGACGACGACGACGATGATGACGATGATGATGATGATGGATGGGAACATGAAGAGAATCAGTAGAGCAAACACATACGCAATCAAACGCTGGCGAATATGAAACGAACATTAATTCCTAAGACTTTCGCTAGCATGCGTTTGTAGGTAAAAAGTACCCGAATACCACTTAAACCTGGGTACATTGAATACCTAAAAATACACATAGATTTGTGTGAATCAATTGTATGACATCTTGTGGATATTTAAACTATGAAATTGAAACGTGATTTCAAAATTTTGAAGATTATTTGTAGCTTCAACAAATCAAACTCAACGTGAATTTAAACCTTGAAGTCAATAGCAAAATTAGGACTCCGAAGTGAAAAAAGATTTCGACATTGAAATAAATAAGTTATGTAAAAAAAAATTAAAAATTTTTTAATTCAAAAAATGAAAAAAAAACTCTAAAGAATAGAAACGAATCAGTAGCGAGGAGTCCGTAGAGAATATCTAATGGCGAAAAATCGAATAAAGAAATTTCAATAGCGAACCGGGCTGAATTGAAATCCACGCCACTGGGCGAGGAAAAAACCACAGTCGTTAAAAGTGCTGACAACGGTAACGGGGTGTCGAAGGAATTTGTTTATTTGGAATAGAATTGAATCAGTTTAGAAATGGATTTTTTATTTATAAAATTATTTATTTATTTTAAAAAAATAATTTTATCTCTTTTTAATATTGAAAATTTAAATTTAATAAATAGATTGATAACTTGAAGTTGAAATTTTAGATTGACGAGGGTGAAGTTGTTCAATTGTTTAATTTAATGTTTCAAAATTTGGCAATGGTTGGAATTTTAATTGGATTTTTCTCTTTTAATGGAATTATTCTTCAGTCCATCCTCTTCCTCCCCCTCCTTACCCTCCGTTGACTCTGGTTCCCACCTCAGCTTTATGGTGTGCTTGATGACCACCTGAATGGATGGATGAATGGATGGATGAATAGATGGATGAATGGATGGATATATGAATAAAAAAACTGATGAATTAGATGATGGATGAAAAGATAAATTAGAAATAGGATGATGGATGAAAAATGAATTGAAAATTAGATGATGGAGAATGGATGGATTGAAGATTGATTGAGCTCATTTGAATCTATTGACCATACAACCTCCATCATCCATTGACTGATAGATGATGGAGGTTGGATGAATTGGGTATAAGTTGATGGAGGATGTATGAGGTGAAGAAATTTAATAAATTATGTTAAAAAGAAAAATGAAGATAAAAAAATAGCAACAAAAAAAAAAGAAAAACAAACTGAATGATTGAGAAGATGGACAGATATTGAAAATTGAATGATGATTGATACAATGGAGAAGGAATGGTGGTAGGAGGTTTGCCAAAGAAAAGAGATTTAGAACAACATGAGAACAAGAGAGGCTGGTGAACACATGATTGCAAAAACCTGTTCAGCAGTAATGCCTCCGATGTACCACAGAGGAGCATACTCCAGAGTCACAAGACCCATGAAGTCATTCTCAAAGTCGCTGTAGTCCCATGGGCAGGCATTGAACTGCTTGAGAGCATAGCCAGTGCTGAACTCCCAACAGTAAGTCCACAATGTATACACCAGTGCACGCACATACCAAGGAATCTGTGTTTAAGGGATGCGTTGCAGAGAAGTTGTCGTGTTTTGTTTAATGGTTATTGGTGAAAAATGCTTGGTTGATCTACCTGATGTCTTTTGAAATAGAAGTAGAGTTTTTCAACCATGAGGGTCGAAAGTCCATAAATGAAAAGGGCCCAGACGGAAGTCATTCCTGGAAATTTCCAGTTGTAGTTTACGACGAACTCCCATGCCGCCGTGAACATCACTTCAGTCACATAACCATGAATAGCGTAAATGTAAAAACGACCAAGTGTCGAAATCGGTTTGTAGGTTTGCATAACGTTAAAGGTCGACAAGTACAAAGAAATCGATGAAAAGTTCAATTGTGAAAAATACTTAGTTGAAACTTATAAGAGCTTAATACACAAAGACAAGATAACTTGTTAAAAAACGGTTGAAAAAATCTATCTTACAATAAATATTACATATAAATTACAGATAAACATTAGCTCGATGAGCTTTGTTCTTCAATAGTTGAATGTTAATTTAAGTTTTGATTTGAAAAAAATATTTTATTAGTATAACATACATTGAAAATGATAAAAAAAACAAATAAAAATGTTTTTTTTATATTTATTATTCATTGACTTATAAAAGCTGGTTACTATAACAATGACTTTTGTTATTATATAAAGTAAAAATAATCGCATAAGTAAGAATTTAGTGATAAAAATAACAAATATCAATAGTGAAAATATCTAAATTTCAAAAAAGGTTTATAATATCTATCTAAATCAGTTTATTTAATTAATTAGTTTGATAATTAAATTATACTTTAACCAATATTTGAAACGTAAAAAACTTCTTAAATAATCCATCAAATGTTTTTAATTCCAGATGCCGATGATTGACGAACCTTACTATTGCTCACAGCAAATTAAGATTCCTCCAGAACTTCCTGACATTCTTAAGCAATTCACCAAGGCCGCCATTAGAACCCAGCCTCAAGACATACTCGCTTGGTCTTCTGCGTTAGTACTATCCGAAACTATTATATATCAGCTCGATAGTTGCATTTCAGGTTGAGAAAAAATTCAAGAACAGCTTTAATAGAATTACATATCTTCTATATTCCATCATTCATTCCTATAGCTTATTTGATACAGTTTAAAAATAAATTTGTAAATTGAATCATAACTTTTGCTTTATTTTCAGCTATTTCTTAGCTATAGCAAATGGGGAGATTCCTCCAGTGAAGGAGAGGTTGGAGATGCCTTCAGCCTCCTTGAAAACTGACACAGGCCTCACCAAGGGTATGATGAAAGTTCTCAACAGGCAGGTCAGAAACCTGAGCTGGTTTTAGTTGAATTCGAATCTTGTTATATCTGTGAAATTTTCAAATTTATCTTAGCCATAAAATAATTGGGAAAATTGTCAGTTAATTTGATTATTTCAATTATAACTACCATTTGACATGCAATTGAAACAATAGCCATAGAATGAACTCAACGCCATTTAAATACAATCAATTCAAGCTCAAAACTTGATTTAATGTTTAAATCTCAAAAATAAATTCACAAGTTCAAAAATTCACTTTCATACTCACTTGATTTTAGAATTTTAAAACATATTGAAGATCAAAAGTTCAGTGCTCAGGATCAGAAGTTGGAAAATATAACTTCACCTAAAACCTGCACAAAACTTTAAGCGCTAAGCCTCATCCACTAAGCTTAAGCCCAAAAAACTAAAAATCCCCGAACTTAAAAACACAAAGTCTTTATATATCGATGCGAAAAGCTTTCGACTGAATTTTAAAAAAATCTACACATCACAGCCCAAAACATCTTTACACAGTTGGGTCCGAAGAAGGTGGTGACGGCGGAGCAGATCGAGAGCAAGTGGCTAGACCTCACCATGCCCAAGGAACTCTTCGACGACCTCATCCGCATCGGCAACTTCACCGGCAACATCCAGTGGACCGAGTTCCTTGCTCTCGCCGCTTCGTCCATCGCCTCTGTTAATGCCTTGCTTTGTATCTGTCAATGCCTTGCTATGTATCTGTCAATATCTTGTTTTGTATCCGTCAATTTTTCTTTGTGTATCCGTCAATGTTTTTTTATGTATCTGTAAATGTTTTTATGTCTTTATAAAGGTCATATTGTTTCCTTGTGAAAGTCGTGTTGTGTTTGTGTGAAAATCTTGCTAGGTATCTATGAATGTCCGTTTGTTTAAAGTTTCTCTTACCATTGCATTTTTCCCAATCTGCGCAGGACATCACAGGCGCCATGAGGAACGTGTGTGAGATAGTGACCCACGACGCCGAAGGGGGTGCCTCTAAGGTGCCCTTCGTCTTCTTCCTCTCCCTCTACAAGTACCTCGCGTCCATAGATGGAGATATCCAGGTGTGTGTGTGTGTGTGTGTGTGTGTGTGTGTGTGTGTGTGTGTGTGTGTGTGTGTGTGTGTGTGTGTGTGTGTGTGTGTGTGTGTGTGTGTGTGTGTGTGTGTGTGTGTGTGTGTGTGTGTGTGTGTGTGTGTGTGTGTGTGTGTGTGTGTGTGTGTGTGTGTGTGTGTGTGTGTGTGTGTGTGTGTGTGTGTGTGTGTGTGTGTGTGTGTGTGTGTGTGTGTGTGTGTGTGTGTGTGTGTGTGTGTGTGTGTGTGTGTGTGTGTGTGTGTGTGTGTGTGTGTGTGTGTGTGTGTGTGTGTGTGTGTGTGTGTGTGTGTGTGTGTGTGTGTGTGTGTGTGTGTGTGTGTGTGTGTGTGTGTGTGTGTGTGTGTGTGTGTGTGTGTGTGTGTGTGTGTGTGTGTGTGTGTGTGTGTGTGTGTGTGTGTGTGTGTGTGTGTGTGTGTGTGTGTGTGTGTGTGTGTGTGTGTGTGTGTGTGTGTGTGTGTGTGTGTGTGTGTGTGTGTGTGTGTGTGTGTGTGTGTGTGTGTGTGTGTGTGTGTGTGTGTGTGTGTGTGTGTGTGTGTGTGTGTGTGTGTGTGTGTGTGTGTGTGTGTGTGTGTGTGTGTGTGTGTGTGTGTGTGTGTGTGTGTGTGTGTGTGTGTGTGTGTGTGTGTGTGTGTGTGTGTGTGTGTGTGTGTGTGTGTGTGTGTGTGTGTGTGTGTGTGTGTGTGTGTGTGTGTGTGTGTGTGTGTGTGTGTGTGTGTGTGTGTGTGTGTGTGTGTGTGTGTGTGTGTGTGTGTGTGTGTGTGTGTGTGTGTGTGTGTGTGTGTGTGTGTGTGTGTGTGTGTGTGTGTGTGTGTGTGTGTGTGTGTGTGTGTGTGTGTGTGTGTGTGTGTGTGTGTGTGTGTGTGTGTGTGTGTGTGTGTGTGTGTGTGTGTGTGTGTGTGTGTGTGTGTGTGTGTGTGTGTGTGTGTGTGTGTGTGTGTGTGTGTGTGTGTGTGTGTGTGTGTGTGTGTGTGTGTGTGTGTGTGTGTGTGTGTGTGTGTGTGTGTGTGTGTGTGTGTGTGTGTGTGTGTGTGTGTGTGTGTGTGTGTGTGTGTGTGTGTGTGTGTGTGTGTGTGTGTGTGTGTGTGTGTGTGTGTGTGTGTGTGTGTGTGTGTGTGTGTAGGTGTATATGTACGTGTCTCCTTGTACCACTTCTTGATTCTTGATATTCCTAGGTAGAGGAGATAAACGCGGTGGAGGAGTACTTACAGGGTGTCAGGTGGGAGTCTGTTGTTCATATTGTTAGTCACTAAGAAATTATGTTCTAATAAGCATTGGAACCAGTTTCAATAAAATTAATAATGTTAATAATGATAATAATAATGTCAATAAAAATAATAATTAAAATAATAATAATAACAATAATAATAATGATAAATATATTAATAATATCATCAGCAAGAGGCAGGACGGCTACATTCTGCCCAGGAACTTCGAGAGTGACCTGTGTCCTCCTCTGGCAGGCGCTGACAAGAAGTAGCGGCTGTGGTGGTGGAATGGCTAACCGAAAATAAAAATTCTTTTTTTTTACAAAAATAAAAAAAATAAATAAAGGTAAGGATGACGATGTTGATGACGCTGGTGTGACAGCAACGATTATGATAATTGTGAAGTTTATTACTATAAATAACTACCTTTGAAGACTCCACTCAATAAAGTCCATAAAAAAATTCCAACCTGTTACTTCGACCAAACAGCTCAAAAACACCACAAGAAGGGCTTAAAACAAATTTTATGAAACTGTTATTTCAAAAACTAAGTTTTTTTGAAACTTGAAACTTCTCATCTTCATTTGAGTTTCCATTTTTCACATTTTCAAACCTGAGATTAGCCAAGCATCGATTCTTGCCCGGCAGACGACATGGCTATCACCGCCAAAGGAATAACAGGGATTCTGTCCTCTTCATCATAAATTCCCTTCTCAAGATTCCTTTTGAAGAAAATCATCTTCAAGGAATTTTCCTTTTGCACACACTGACAAGCCGAAGTGGATGGAACGTGAGAGGATTGATGTGATGGTGATTGAGAGTGGAGTGGTGATGGAGGATGGAATGGTGTTGGAGGATGAGAGATGATGCTAACAAAGAGTAATGAGGGTATTGAAAATAGGTGGGTGGATTGTTGGTGGAAAGAGTTTGACTACATGACAACAGCAAACAACACAGGCGCGATAAAGATTCTTAAACTAGAAGACTATGATGATAAAGATTCTTAAACTAGAAGACTATGATGATAAAGATTCTTAAACTAGAAGATTATGATGATAAAGATTCTTAAACTAGAAGACTATGACGAGGTAAGAAACATAATTCGCAAAAAAGTTTATTAACGATAAGTTGGGAAGAAAAATTAGGTATAAAATAACAAGATAGATTTCATTAGCATCGTTGTCATAGATTTATCGTGTTATTTAGGCTGGCAGCTTTGATCATACGATAATCGTGAACAATATTAAAATAACATAAACCTGATGAAACATTCTGAAGCATTCTCAAGCGGTCGGTGGGATTCGAACCTATGACCTTGACATAATTCTCAAAGCAACTAGCCAAGCTAGCACAGCTTCTGTCCATTAGCGAGAGTGGCCAAGAGGTTTGAGTAAGTGACAAGGGTTCAAAGCGTCATCGGCTCAACAGGCGTGGAAGAGTTGTAAAACAATGTGGTGACATAGACATCAAGAAATAGGAGCTATGATGATTTTGGTGTCGTCAAAAACAATTAAAACAAGAAACAAACAAAAACGAACAAACTGATTCGATGCTTTGTTCTTTCGTTGAGTTGTTCAGATTTGATGCAATAAATACTAGGGAAATATATTTTTGAAAAAAGATGATAAAAATCAATAACAAGGGTAATAACTTAACTGAAATACAAAACAAAATAACAACAAACATACAAACGAAATAGAAAACACAACACTGTTGAAATAATTTTTAAAAAATGCAAAAGAACAGTGTTAACAACATCAACAAGAAAAGTTACAACAACATCAATGAAGTACTCACAACGACAGTAAAACAAATACAACAGCAACAGCGACAATAACAATAACAACGACAACTACAACAGTGAAAACAATAGACAACAAAAAAAATAACAACAGCGAAAACAACAAGAGCGACAACGACAAGAGTGACAGCGACAACAACAACGACAACAATGACAACAGCGACAGCGACAACGACAACAAGGACAACAACAACGACAGCGACAACGACAAAAGCAACAACAACGGACATCAAAGCGTCAGTGTTCTACACTACAACAGCTCGACACAAAGCTCTTTGTGAAGCGGAAGTGATAAAGACACAACATGCAACTTCATTATGCTATCAGTGTTGACTCAAACAACATTATATATATGAATGGATGAATTTAAAAAGATTATCAAGATACATACAAACATACATACATTGGATATAAAATACATGAAGTTATACATTGATATTGCAGTTACACTTGCTTACACTATAAACACCTGAAAATAAATGATTGCTTAACTGAGGCAAGAAAGGGTGGTTATGATAATGATTGTGCTGGAAAGAACAATGAAGTAGGAGTGGATACATGGCAATCGTTAATGGGCGTATGTGTGTGTGTGTGTGTGTGTGTGTGTGTGTGTGTGTGTGTGTGTGTGTGTGTGTGTGTGTGTGTGTGTGTGTGTGCATATATATATATGTATGTGTGTATGTATTCGTGCGTTTGTTCATGTAGCGTGAATTTATTTATAAAATGTCAAAAATATTCATTGCGTGTATTGCGTGGTTCGAAGCGGTTTCCATCGAGTTCACATGCATTCAGTCCCCTCATTCGAGCATTCCTTGCATTACCCCTCCACAATGCAATGCTAACGAATGCACTGAGTGAATGGAGCTACAAATAGCTAATTGAGTTGTATAATTGAATCACTATTTTTCTCCATCCATCCATTCAACCAGCATTCATTAATCCATCCATTAATCCATTCATCCATCCATCCATCCATCGTTCCTCCAACATTCATCCATCTATCAAATCAGACAATAAATGACTAGTACTTATAGTAGCTTTTCAAATTAAATTTAATTGAAAATATTCAAAAAAATTAATGATATTACTATTACTGTAACAATACTATAAGTATAAAAGGTAGTACGAATGAGTATGAATGCATGAATGGGAGTGCTAATGTAGTGAAAGTATTAATAAAGGTATCTGTAGTGGTGGACTGGGTATGAGTATTGATAAAGGTAGTAGCAGTGGTGGAAGTTGTCTGCGGAGGGAACAAGACGAACGAAATGAAGAATTTAAATTCATTGCAGCATGATTGCGCGGTGCTAACTCAGTGCTAACTCGGAATACCTGATAGTTATACAAAAAAACACAACTCTAAAAATAGTGCACAATCGAATGACCAATAGCGGCCTTTTAAATGCGGTCACGTGTGTTTCCACTTGGGCGATGGAGGGTCGTGATAGGTCCCAGGTTCCTCCTCTTCCTCCTTCTCCTCCCCCTCTTCACTCTCATCTGGAATGAGTTCGTCACTTCTCCGTGCAACTCTGTGGAACCAGTGGAGACAATGGTGAGAAGAGAGGATTTTCCACAACGAACCAAACCCCTGTCACCTCAACCACAACACCCTCCTCTCCCGTCCTTCCCCAAAGAAATAATCACCAGACCTTCCCGGGTCGCATTTGTCTCATACAACCACTGAAAGTACCACAACCACACCACCACCATCACCATAACCACACCACCACCATCACCATCACCACACCACCACCATCACCATCACCACACCACCACCATCACCATCACCACACCACCACCATCACCCACCCCAATTGCTCATGTAGTTCATCCACCACCATTTTCCACCTCTCGTCACCCAGAGCCATTATGCTTCGCCTGTTCTTTGAAGCTGCTTGTCTGTAGGAAGAAGGGAGGATGATGAGGGAAAAAAAATAATGTGGTATTAATAATACTCACATTGAAAATAATAATAAGGAAAATAATAAAACAAAAATAATAGTTAACAACAGTCACAACAACAAATACAACAACAACAGTCACAACAAAAAATACAACAACAAATACAACAACAACAGTCACAACAACAAATACAACAACAACAGTCACAACAAAAAATACAACAACAGTCACAACAACAAAAAAGAGCAGTGAGTACTGTGAGTTTTCTTCGCGAGGGACGTAGCAGGAAGAAGAGAGGAGGCCTGCCTGGTGTGGCGAGTGTGGACTCTCATCACCCTCCTCAATGAATGGCCTCTGCGCCTCTGGAGTGTTGCTGTTGCCGTTGTTGGAAATACTGATGTTGTTTGAAATGCTGTTGTTGTTTGAGATGTTGTTGTTGTTGTTGCAGATGTTGTTGCTGCTTAGAGCGTTGGAGTAGGGAGGAGGGGGAGTGGAGAAAGAGGGTTGGTAGGATGGTCGTAAGAGAGGAGCCTCTTCAACACCAGTCACCTTCCCCCTCGTCTCATCGCCTGAGCCTGTCTCACACGAGGCAGTCTTCGAACCAGCTAGAGTAGACCCACCATCATCGTTGTCCTCTTCTTCCTCACCAGCCAGCTTCTTGCATACGACTGCAGCGTTGCTTGCAACGCCCTCCGAGACTTCCTTCACACAGCCATCTCCATTGCGAACCACTTTCAAACAGTCCTCCTCTTTCTTGCTCCCCTTGCAACTCTCCTTCTTCTTCTTCCCTTCCAGCTTCACCTTCAGACACTCCTCATCCTCCCTCCCATCCGCCTCCTTCTTCCTCTTGCACACGTACGTGCGAAGGAAGCAATAAAAAAGGAAGATGAAGACGACGACGAAGAAGATGACGATGGTGCTGATGATGATGGCAAAAGCTCGCTGCTGACCGCCCAGTGAATTGAGCACCGAGGCTGGCAGGTACATGAGTCGTCGTGACCCTGAGAAAGGTGAGGGTGATGAGAATAATAATAATCATAATAATAACTAAAAGGAACATACAAATAAAAAACAAAAAAATATCAGCAGAATAATACAAAGTAAATAGTGCCCCTTCCAATAATTAAAACATAGAATGAATAACGACCAAAACAACAACAACAACAACAACAACAACAACAACAACAACAACCTGCTGCTTTGAAGTGGCTAGAGAGTGAAAATGATTGGCACAGGGCGGTCATTGTCTGTGATTGCAAATCCCTAGTGGAAGCCACAAGCAACCCACACCAAACCGACCCGATCATCGTCACCTATCAACGCTCCATCGCCAGAATCACTCGTTCCAAAGAACTACTCATTGTCTGGGCCCCCGGACACTGTAACCTTTGGGGCAATGAGCTGGCGGACTCAGAAGCCAAGCGGGGATCCACTTTACCACAACCGGCCGAGTGGAACTTGGACCAAAAGACCAGGAAAGCGGTGATTCATCGAAAAGACAGACCACTCTCGAGCAGCCATCACCGTTTCTTGGACCTATACACCACCAACACAAACCAAATCAAGGAGAACACCCTTAACAAGGCAGAACTGACGGATCTGGTCAGGTTCCGAAGCGGACACCACCCAAGTCTCCGCCGATGGCTGCACCTCACAGGAAAAGCAGATTCAGACCTCTGTCGACTCTGTGAGGAAGATGTCGAATCAGCCGAACACCTCTGGCTCAATTGCCCAGCTTTCGCAAGGGCCCGCTTCTGCCACAACATCGGGACCTCCTATGATGAACTTGTGCGCCTTCCACAACCAGCTTTAGCGCATCTGAGGACTATCCTCAGGTGCTTAAGATAAACAACAACAACAACAACAACAACAACAACAACAACAACAACAACAACAACAAGCACCTGCTTTAGTGGTGACGATGAGGGGTGATGTGGTGTGTTGGCGGTCGAAGGCATCGGTTGCTGTGAAGACCACTTGGTAATGGCATGATGAATGGAATTGTTGCTGGTGGTGGTGATGATGATGATGATGATGGTGGTGATGATGATGATGATGATGATGATGGTGATGATGATGATAATGATGATGATGGTGATGATGATGGTGGTTTTAAAGTAGATGTTACAGTATGCATTATGATTTTTTCTTCATCTTCCTCATTTTCATCTTCTTTCATCTCTTCTTTCTCATCTTTCTCCTCCTTTTCTTTTTCACTGATTTTTTCAATTTCCTCGGCTTCATCCTCCTCCTCCTTCATTCTTTCATTTTCATCCTTCTCTTCATCATCAACAGCAACTTCTTCCTTCATGCCTCGTTGAACGACGAAGGGAGGCGGGGTTAAGTTAAGCACTGACCAATCAGAAAGAGGCACCCACGTGCTGTTGTCTCCTCCCCTTTTAACCTGTGCACCATCGTAGAAAATTTTTGGAAAATTGGTAAAAATAAATATTACTACTACTACTACTAATACGAATACTAACACTAATTGGATGGAAATAATAACAAAAACGAATATTAATGAATAGTGATAATAATAATGATTATAATAATTATAATAAGAATAAATATTATTAAAGAACTATTCATCATCACTTATCGACCTTCCTATGGGAGAGGGAGTAGGAGAAGGCATTTGATTGGATGGCTGGTTGCCATGACAACAAAACACTCGTCTGTGTTGACGACAGTGCTGCTACGGCGATGCTTTCTGTGGTGACGTCACGTCGTTTATATAATGGGTGAGTAATTGAATAAATGATTGAATCTCGAAAAAATTTTGAATCTAAAATAAAAAAAAGATTATAAAAAAGAAAGTTTCCTTTTAAAATGGTATGGCAAAAAAGACACTAACGTGAAAGAACCACGTGGTATGTTTGGTTGATGGAGTCCAGGAAGTTGGAAGCTTGACAGATGTATGTGGCGTGAGGCTCTTGTTGTGATATCTGTGTGTGAGTGTGTGTGTGTGTGTGTGTGTGTGTGTGTGTGTGTGTGTGTGTGTGTGTGTGTGTGTGTGTGTGTGTAAAAAGCACACAAACCTGAAGAACGGAGGCAAACTTGGACTTTTTGAAAACTTTGATATCTCTGCTATCACTCTGGACACGACTCCAACTAGCTTGACTGCGATTGGTCGAAGCATTTGAATAGACGAACCAATCAAACGTGGGGGCAGGTTCGGCTTTGCTCGAACACGTGATGTTAAGCACGCCCACTTTTGTGAGTATTGTTTGTGACTGGCTGCAGTTCGAACACTCAGGTTTGTCTGGGGTGCGGGTCGGTGAACAATGAGTTGAATTTCTTTATAAAGTTTCCCCCACAATCACCACCACCACCACCACCACCACCACCACCACCACCACCACCACCACCACCACCACCGCTACAACAACCGCCACTACCACTACCACAACCACCAGCACCACTCACAGCGCACATACACCATAATCTTCTTTTTGTCGAAGCGTCCATCGGCCATCACCTCAGCCCTGCACTGGTACATGCCTCGGTCCCTCACAGAAACCGCCCTCACCAACAAACCCTCATCCGACAACTTGTACTTGCTTCCTGTGTACGCGTGTTGTTGTGGTTGCTTTCAGTTGTTGTTGGTGTCGATAGTTAAGTGTTGTTGTTTTTTGAACGTTGCTGTTGGTGTTGTCAGTCGCGTATGTTGTTGGCGTGGTACTTTGGGGCTGTCATAATTCACTCACCAAGAATTATTTTCTTGTTGTTGAAGGTCCAGATGACTGTTGGAAGAGGCGTGCCCTTGACGACACATTTGATCAGGGCGTCCTCTGATTGGTTGAGGTACTGAATAGGCGGAGCCACGAAGGAGAGTTCTTCTGTTGATTGACGGTTGAATGTTAATGAGCTTGATATGGTGGTGGGAGGGTGGTGGGTTGTTGGAGTGGCGTGGAATTATGTTTGAAAGTTTCCGTAATGGATCTAGTATGATTGCCATAGCAATACAAACACCACAACCTCTCATAACACCAACGTCATCATCAAATAAACACAAACAACATAACCCATGAACGTCATCTACTTAACATTGAAATCAGCTTCTCCATCACCACTATCACCATCATAAACACTTCAACATTATCATCACCAACAACAATCACACCCCATCACCACACCAGTAGCAACCACAACACGCCACTAGCAAGCACAGCACGCCACCAGAACCCACACAAGACCACCAACGGTAGAGGGACAGCTTGATGGAGACTGGAGGATGCAGGCGTGGGTGTTTGTTGTGTTGGCAAGTGTACGATCCAGTGTCATGTTGGTTGATCGACTGAATGTACAACTTCTTTATTGAACCTTCCTGCTCCTCAGTGAACAGCCTGTGGAGGTGGTGGTGGTGATGTGGTGGAAGTGGTGGTGTGGTGATGTGGTGTGGAGTTAGTTGTGACATGGTGGTAGTGGTGGTGTGATGATGTGGTGTGGTGGTGATGTGGTGGTAGTGGTGGTGTGGAGGTGGTGTGATGATGTGGTGTGGAGGTGGTGTGATGATGTGGTGTGGAGGTGGTGTGATGATGTGGTGTGGAGGTGGTGTGATGATGTGGTGTGAAGGTGGTGTGATGATGTGGTGTGAAGGTGGTGTGATGATGTGGTGTGAAGGTGGTGTGATGATGTGGTGTGGAGGTGGTGTGATGAAACACTGATGGTGTGGTGTGGAGGTGGTGTGATGAAACACTGATGATGTGGTGATGGTACAATGAAATACATGTGGTAGCAATGATGGTAGGACAATTGAACACCCAATGATGATGGTATGGTGAATAAAATGCAATATCACAAACGTGCTACAGTCTTATGCGTCACAACAGTTATATTTATGGAAGAAGTGTAATATTATGAAAGTTGAAACGCCAGTGATATAAATTACAAAATAATAATAAAAATACCGAATAAAATGAAAATACGAAATAATAATAAAAATAAAAAATGATAAGAAAATACAAAACACCAGTGTTATGAAATACAGAATGATAAGGAAATACAAAACACCAGTGTTATGAAATACAGAATGATAAGGAAATACAAAACACCAGTGTTATGAAATACAGAATGATAAAAAAACACAAAACACCAGTGTTATGAAACACAGAATGATAAAGAAATACAAAACACCAGTGTTATTAAATACAGAATGATAAAGAAATACAAAACACCAGTGTTATGAAATACAGAATGATAAGGAAATACAAAACACCAGTGTTATGAAATACAGAATGATAAGGAAATACAAAACACCAGTGTTATGAAATACAGAATGATAAGGAAATACAAAACACCAGTGTTATGAAATACAGAATGATAAAGAAATACAAAACACCAGTGTTATGAAACACAAAATGATAAGGAAATACAAAACACCAGTGTTATGAAATACAGAATGATAATATGGAAAGTAAAAACACATGGTATTTGAGTGCTCCATAAAGAAGGCACTTGCTTGAAATTTGATGACGAAATAAAAGTTGTGATAATAATAATAATAATAATGATAATAATAATAATAATAATAATAATAATAATAATAATAATAATAATAATAATAATAATAATAATAATAATAATAATAATAATAATAATAATAATAATAATAACAATGAATAGTTTTGAAATGCCAAAGCAAGCAACTGAGGTGCAATGTGAGATTATTAGTTTTGAATGTGATGGTGATGATAGACATGATGGTGGTAGTGTTGGTGGTGGTGATGATGATAGTAGTGATGATGGTGGTAATGGTGGTGGGAAAAAAACTTTGAAAACACCTTCCAGAGGATTCCTTGATTTCGTTGCCATGGAAGTCCAACCAGCTCAACAACCCTCCTTCCTCCTCTTGTGAACCACCCCCACCAGCATCATCATCATTTTCTTCATCCTCCTCTCCTTCTTCCAAGATGCAGGCGAGGAGAACAGAAGAGTTGAGTGTCTTGGTCACCTCCTTGACGTCAGGCTTCAGTTTCAAGAGGGCATTTGCTGTTGTGGAAGAAGGTAGGATGGCATGGAGGATGGAGAATGAAATGGAAGATGAATGGAAAAATAAAATAAAAATGAAATGGAGGATAAAATTGAGGATGAAAGGAAAGGTGGGAGCGAAAATGGAATGCCAGTTGAAATAACAAAAATATTGAGATAGAAAAGATATGGGGGAATGGTGGAATGAATAATAAAATGAGCTGGAAAAATGAGACTTTGAAAAAATATGGATTGAAGGAAGGAATTTAATGGAAAAAAAAGAAATACATTGTATTTTTGCAGTTACACAAAAAATGTTGTAGAAGCACATTTTATTGATAAGTTAAAAAAAATAAATGCAGACGTGTGGATTTGTGAGCCAAAGAAACATATGAAGAATGTTGCTTCTTATTTAACAACACATTTCTCCAAAAAGTTGCCCCATTATGAACAGAATGTGTTATGGGTCATTTCCTGCCTATAATTGCTCCACTTGCTTTTCATAAGTTTTGGTTTTGTTTGGTATTTTTTTAATAGATTGAGCTCAATTATTTATTGTTCCAGTTATTGAAGTATGAATTTATTTGAAAATACGATATTTTTATATTTAAAATAAATATGTACTTATTAAAAAAACAATATACATTTTATGGTTTTTATACGGATAAAGACGTTAATTGTTTTGAGGTGTTTGTGTATTTTTTAGGTTTTAGAATAAACTTATTCCAAATAAACACAGAAATGTTATTATGAATACTTAAAACAATGAGCCATTTGAACGTTTCAATTTCTCCAAAAAAAGACATGTTTTAGAACTGAAAATATTATTAAATATTACGATAAAGCATTACGTAAAGACAATTAATTTTATAATATTGCATTTTTATATTGAACATCTTCAGTTAGTATATTCTCATCGTTGCAAAAGCATGAGATCAATCACTCCTAAGTCGTACCAATAGGAACTGATAAAATGAGTTTGGATTGAAATGAAAACCCTTTAAGAAAGGATATTAGAATTTTAATTCGGCGACTAACCTTCGAAAATACAGAACAAAAGTAAAATCCACGTTTTCATTATTATTAATGATAGTTTTGGAACAACTTCAATCTTATCAACATCTTATCAAGTTATTATAACAAATTATACAGCTGGATATAGTCGGCTTTTGTAAATCTCAGACCATAGACTTGATAGTGTTTTAAGCTAGCCAAAAACAAGTTAAGCTTCTCATTTTAAAAATAACTTTTATATAATTTCCGAGAATTTTCGAGTTTTTTTGAACTAAAGCAACTACCTTTTACAATTTGCAAAACGATAAAAAACCAATTAAATTTTAATAAATTCGACGAGGGGTAGCCCTTCCACACGTTTATACAGACACGAATTTGTATAATGAATAGCAAAGGTATCCAACTTTTTGCATTAAAGTTTCTAACTATAATAACAAGATTACATAAACTTATAAAAAATCAAAAAGTTAATTTCGGACATTTTAAATGTGAGGCTATCTGAAGCTATATAGAAATAGAAATAAGCCACATCACAATACAATGCAGTTCACTACACCAATTCAATTATTATAAACTGAAATTCACTTTATAACCACATTAACTTCAACAGACAGCTTTTAAACAATGTATAACCAATTTTCAACTAAAAATTGATTTATTTAATATTATCAGAATTAATCATGCCCTATAATTTATTGAGAAGTAACGCATGCCACCTTAACCGAGTTGCTGGTGCGTAACACAATACAGTACGAAGTTCAGCAATAAATTCTTAGTTAATGCATTTATTCTTAAGCCAACAAAGTTGGACTCCAAATTAAAAATGGTGATCAAGTTGAGTAGAAGACATCACGCGAGAGTGAAGAGTGGTTTGAGCACCAGACGAAAGCCATATATTTGAAAATAATCGGTGTTTTAACCGCTCAGCAAAGACCATGATTTTTCTGGCTACTTCAGCAGTTCTGGACATTGCCTAAGTAGCTGTATAAAAATACTATTTTTAATATTTTAAAAATATTTCGACATTTTTCTATTTTATAACCTTTCCAGCGTATGATTGGAATTGATTCATAATGTAAACATAAAGAATTATATTTTTAATAAACTATTTTCTATTTTTATAAAAACCATCAGTATGTTGCACTTTGGTCAAAGGCGCTTAAATGAATTGATTAAATAATCAACCTTTCAGTATTATTAAGCTACTTCCGTATGCTAATTATTTGAAAAGTCTGATTTGAAGTTGTGTGACCATTTCAGGACCAGCCAACGTCAACTCATTCCAGCCATTTGTCCAGTCTACGTCGGCATCAATCTAACATTAAGATTACACAATGCTTCGTCTGCAGATCTTGTTCTGAAAATCTGGTTTCTACATCATCTTCACGGATGCAGTAGCAGAAGCAAATAACATAAATAATTTTTGGTATTAATGGACGAAATATCACACCTTCCGAAGCCAACAACAACGCAGTTGGAAAGCTCTTTTTGAGTGCCAAAAATTTTTTAAAAAAACACTAAAAAATATATAAAAAAACAAAAAAACTTAAATTTATCTCAAGATCGACAGGAGATCACTGACCAGAAAAGCCGTCAACCTACCTGACACTCAATCGACACTTGCATCCGTGTGAAGAGCACTCGAGGCACGTGAGTTACGGATGTTTTATATTGTTTATATTACCACTGCTACTACACATACTACTACTACTACTACTACGACTACTACGACTACTACTACTACTAATAATAATAATAACAAAACTATTTAACTATCAGGGGCGAAGGACTATTGAACAAGAAAACATTATTTTTTGTTTATTATTTTTTTGGAACTTTTTTGTTTAAACAGTTCGTGACAGAGCGCTTTTGAACAAACTGTAATCAGCGCTATACAAATGATTAGATGAGGTTATTGCAAGAGTAAATTTATCCCAGACAAGCATCAGCAATTGATAAATTGCCAGTGTTTTAACTTAAATGTATTTTTAACGTCGAATGAAAAGTGAATTTTATTGCGAATAAAAAGTGAATGTTACTGCAAACAAAAAATTGAGTGGACTGTAATGTGAATGAAAATTGAAGTTGGATCAATCGGCACCAGTTTGATCTTCCTGGTACTCCTTTGCGTCACAGTGGTCCTTGTACTGCATGAAGATGTCCTGAGGCAGGTCAAGGAAGCGTTTGATAGTGTCCCCAAGCTTCTTCACCACGGCTTTGTCGCTGGCTGTCCTGTTCCACAGAGTCAGCACATCCTTCTGAGCAAAAGGGTGCTTGTTGGTTAAGTTGTAGTTGTTTTATGTGAGTTGTATTGGTTTAAATTCAATTGTGTTCTGTTATATAATGTTGTGTTATGTTGTATTGTGTTATGTCATATAGTAAAAATTAGTTGAAAAGTTTGAGTGAAAAATGCCTTGTTGATTGAAGTGCAAGAATTAAGAAAACACCTTTGCTCGAATTGAGATGACAATTCCACACACCTCATCACCCATGCCAAACTGTTCACCAATCATGGCCAGTATGAGGTTTTCCCAGTACCTAGACGAGGAGCCCTTCTTCAAAAAGAGCCGCCACTTGCCACCTTTTTTGTTTGCTGGGTCCTGTTAGACATTAAAATGAAAGTTATCACTATTGTGAGTTTCAGTTGCCTAAGATTGTGAGTGATCACCAAGCTAAGTATGCCCTATAAGAGCCCAGCTCAATACATGGGAATAGAAACATCAGTCTCCTAGGAAGTTCCAGAAAATTCATTGAATTGTTAATTTAGCATACCTCCCACATAGGACGAATGCCTTGCTTGAAGAGGTGAAAAACAAACTGGTCATTGAAGTCACATGGTCTTCGCAAATATCCATAAAAGTTCCAGAACTGTTCTACCTAAATGAAATTGAAAATAGAACGAGATTTTGAATTTTTTTTAACAATTTGAAAAAAAAAGTTTATTAAAAAATTACCGAAGCAAATGAACCGATTTCCTTAAGATTTTCATTATATGCTTGCTGAGTAAGTTTTCCCAAAGGTCTCATAGTGTACCAAAACGTGTATGCATATTGTAGAGGGTGCTCTCCAAAACCCGGTGTTTTCTTGGATAAATATAATTAAAGTTATATATTTTGCAAATCTCATAAACGGATAAATATTACTAATTCAATCCTCTCTGTACTGTCTTTTTCTTCCTTCTCGTCATTTAAGTGTCTAAAATTATAAAAAAATTATCTGTTTATATAAAGAAGACTTTTTTAACAGTACATCTGCAAATATGTTAAAAAATTTCTCTAACTCCATAAACTGTATTTTTAAGAAAAAAAAACAATAAAAACGTATGTAAAGTTATATATAACTTGTGAACTTATATAGACTGAATCATATACCTCACTTGTTTTCGGCACTTTTTTCCATCTTCTCCCCGTTTACGAAATTTTACTTTAATCAATCATCCTCTATAGCACTAGCCTCAAGCGCTTTAGAAATACTTTCACACAAGATGTGAAGTACAAAATAAGCTAACAATTATCTACATTTAACTCCTAAAACTAATAACTAGATTAAAAAAATTTCCTAATAAAAATTTATGAAAAATATATTGATACATAATAATTTTGTTAGTGAAATTTCCAAAGTCTATTTCAATAAAATAAATAAAGGCAATACTTGAAATGGAAATCGTACTATAATGAAAGTTAAAATACACACATAATATTACAATAAGTCAGAAAGCATGAAATTGAAAACGAATAAAACTGGAGAGTAATAATTTGGTAGTTAGCATGGTTGACCAAATCCATTCTTACATTATAGTCACGTGTACGAATCGTACTTAATACATCTAAATATAAAAATAAAAAATTTCAAAATCTAACTGAAAAATAAATAAATAATTAGAGCAATATCTATTTGATCGACTGCTTGGGCGTACCTTCACCTCACTGTGACACTCGTTTCTGTTCAAAAGCTTCACCAAATCAACGCTATAAAAATGTTTTGATAATAAAAAAATTATAAGTTTTTGTTTGATCGGTTGATAAAAAAAAATTATTTTGAAATCTGTCGAGTCGACCTGACGAATGACTAAGTACTGCATCGTTTCGAAAGTTTATTAATCAAAAGAGGAATTCAAAGGACTCGAACAGTGAAGTATCCACCTTGTCAACCATAACTAATTCTATAAGAATAGAAACAAGGTGTTAAGAATTTGTGAAATAAAGATGTTTTTTGATTTATATATAAAAACAATTCACAATTATTTTCAACATTTATTTCGAAACAATAAACCAAAAATAACTCCAATAACTCACAAACACACTCCAATGCAACGATGCTTTTAAAATTTATCAACTTTCTAATGAAAATTAACTTTGTACAGAAAAACTAAAAAAGACGGGCGCGATCAATCTTCATCATAAGGGCGTACCACTACATTACACACACACACACACACACAGCTAACCTTATTTTGACACTTCCATTTTGAACAATTTCGCCAAGCAAACACACTTCTCGGAAAATATTGTTAGCATTTCAGAAGATCATTGAAAGATGAGTTTGAAGTTGTACCTCATGTTTCAACTTAAAATTTAGCACAAATGATGGCCGAAAAATTAACTCTACAATTTACCACAAATACAGCTAAGGTCTTCCAACAAAGATGTCTCCAGTTTCGAAAGATCCAGATGGGATGTTGTATTGGACGTTCAACCACATGACACCACGTCATATTATAACAACACCATAGTACAACTACACCAAAGTATGACCACAACATAGTCTGACCACAACATAGTCTGACCACAACATAGTCTGACCACAACATAGTCTGACCACAACATAGTCTGACCACAACATAGTCTGACCACAACATAGTTTGACCACAACATATTCTGAGCACAACATAGTCTGACCACACCATGGCGTAATCAGCCCAACACTTGAACCACACTCAAAACTGCATGGAGAGATGGTGTAGTGAGGTGAAACACACGATTGTAATGACGAAATGCTGTCTTGCCATAGCCCTGTTGCCGTAGTAGGCTACTGTGGGTGAAGATTGAAAAGTCGTATTAGAACCACACTTCTCTATATTGTAATCAATAGAGCTCCTGCCTATGTTGTAAGCAATGATGATACTGACCCTTTTCTAAATCTCAGGCCTACTTTCACATTTATGGTGTTAACCTGTTTTCTATATAATATTGAAAATAAAGCTGATAGGTGAGGCACCAAAGTAAGAAACTGAGATGCTCTAACTAAAACAAGATAATATGAAATATTATTTCATAATTATTAATATTATATTTAATTTTTTTAATTATTTATTACTAAATTATCGAATAAAGTTTCGGGTGTTAACCTATTTTGCCAAGAATTCCTTCATTCTCGTCATTCTTTTTGTAGCCAGGTGGTTGTTGATGGGGAAGCGAGTTGAAGGATTGATGATTACCATGGTGGTTATCATGGGGATCGGGGTTATAATATACGTTGCCATGGTAGCTGTTGCTATGGCGATTAGTGTTAGAAACATTGTTGTAGTTTTTAAAAGGTTTCTTATTGGAAAATTTGCTAGAGGGTAATTTGTTATTGGGTCTGTGTTTCTGCTTGCGGTGGTGGGTGTTTGACTTGTTCTTGCGGCCGGGAAGGTCGGGATGTGCAGGGAGGCTGGGAAGCAGTGTCTTCGTAACTGGCTTGTACTCTGAAACAACCACCGTCAGTTCTTGATACCCTACCACACTCTCAAATACACCATTTTTGATCGCACAAAACTCCTCCAATCCAATCCAATCCTTAACGTACTGATCAAATCAAATATATTCTCACCAAAGTAATTTTATTTCATACAGACTAACCCAATCCCTGGTATCCCAATCCAATTTAGATCCAACCCACAACAAGCCAATCCAATTCAGATCCAACCCACAACAAGCCAATCCAATTCAGATCCAACCCACAACAAGCCAATCCAATTACTGACACACCGTATAGTTCCATGCTGCCAATGGAGGATCCCAGAGGGTTTCTTGCTTCGCACTCGTACTCGCCGTAGTCGTCCTTCTGAATGCGCCTGATGCGCAGGCTGAGAATCATGCGGTAAGCTTGCTCCTCGAACGGGTCCAGCTTCGTCCGCGCCGAACTCACCACCTTGCTCTTCTCCTGCGTGGTGTGGTGGAGGCGACGATTGGAAGCAAGGTAGGTTCATCTAATCTTGTTTAATTACATCTTATTTAATCTATTTTAGTTTATCTTAGCTGAACTTAAATAATAATATCTAATTTCATTTTACCTTATCCACCTATATTTTATTTTATCCAGTTTCACCTAACATGACATAACCTAATTTAATCAAGTTTACTCGAAACGTTTGCACTGTGTTAATGACATACGTTTCAAAATGGCTCACAATGCAATGAACAAACTCCTATTAACAAATCAATATTTAAAAATACATGAAAAAATTCATTAAAAATTCAATTTAAAAAAATAATTCTCAACAAGTCCACTTTAACACCTCTATTTTGACAAATCCATTTTAATTTCGGGGGTGCACAGGTTCGAACCTTGTACCAGGTGATGGTGGCTTGTGGATTGGCCTCCACTATGCAGTCCAGCATCGTTTCTTTTTCTAGCGCTTGTCCCAGTCTTGGGTTAATGATGGTCACCTTGGGCTTGACTGCATTGGGTGGTGGTTGAGTGGTGGTTGGATGTTTGGAGGGTGGTTGGATGGTTTACTGGCTGAGTGGCTGGGTGGGGTAGTGGATTAAATGTTAAATTAGATCGTAAATTCGAGTAGATTGTCTCTTCCATCGAGCCACCTGGAAGAGATAGTGAGTGCAACGAGCACCACCTTGCACCCTTGTAGGACTCTTACAACGCTGATTAAGACACTGTGCAAGAGCGCTCTGCTACGAACTATTGACCATTATTCAAACATAAACTTTGATGGCTTATCATTTTTAAATAGTTTTCATTTATCATCATTTCTCGAATAAATCATATTTATTAGCATTTTAAAATAATTATTATTGCTTCTTATGGCTGTATAATTATTAATTTTGATTATAATTATTTTTAATGTATCAAAGATCGATTGCCAGAACCCACACTCAATGGTGAGACTGATTTTTCTGTTTGTGGGCGGAGGAATGCCATTTTCTCCTACACATTCGTACTCTGCGTCCAGGAGTCTGGTGGTGTTGGTGATGTTGATGGCGTGGCCGACTGCATCCAGCTCTGTAGAAGGAGGTGCATGAGAGATGGTGCATGGTGGTGGTGCATTGGAGGTGGTGCATTGGAGGTGGTGCATTGGAGGGGGTGCATTGGAGGTGGTGCATGGTGGTGCATGGTGGTGCATGGTGGTGCATGGTGTTGCATGGTGGTGCATGGTGGTGCATGGTGGTGCATGGTGCGTAGTTGAATTTTCTTAATAATTTCCACTAACTTTGTTTTTGAATTTGAAAATTTGTTTGTGAACCACTTCAATATAATAACCAATCAACAACCAACCAACAAATCAATCAAACAACCAGCCAAACAAAGAAACAACCAACCCATCTTCTTGGGGTTCTTGCTGAAGAGATACTTGACGTACCACGTGATGGAGGGGGGAGGAACGCCGGTGATGTTACAAACGATGCATGCTTCCATGCCCTCCCTCACTACCAAGTCCTTGCTGCTGCTCTGCTCTACCACCCTGGGAGGAACTGGTGAGAAAAGTAGAGGAGGAGAAGAGAAAAGAAGAAGAGGAGGAGAAAAGAAGAGAAGAGGAGAGGAAGAGAGGAGGAGAGGAGGAGGAGAGAAGGAGAAGAAAAGAGAAAAAGAGAAGAAAGAAAAAAAGAGGTAAAAAAAAAAGAAAAAAGAAGAGGAAGGTAGAGGAAAGGAGAAGAAGGAAGAAGAAGAAAGAAAAAAGAAAAAGAAAAAAGGAAAGAAATAGAGAAGAGAGGAATAGAGAGGGGGTACAAGTGAAGAGGGAATCTGAGCCTCATGAGCGAGAATAGTTTGCGGTAATAATGAAAGATTTTCGTTATTTTGAATAAAAAATTGCTTCTGGTTTCCAAGTGATTTTGAAAAAGTTGCAAACACTTGAAATTTTAATAGCAAGATGAATGTTTGAGGGATGATAAATCATTTGAAAAATAGATGCAACCACGCTGGGAATATTCAAAGAGGGAACGGACCTCTAAGTAACTCCTCACGTACTATCTTACCTTACTTACCTTCTTATACCTCACTCCACTCTTTTGTCTTATCTCATTTCATAATATTTTCTTCTATTCTATTTATTATTTAAGTATTATTATTACTTTGTTAGAAATATTAATGACGTGCGTCTCAATCTCATCCTGACCTTGCACATGAAGAATGACCATCTTGTGTTTGACGGGAGTGGTGTTGATGGTGCATTTGAAGGTGCCCCGGTCTTCATACCTGGTGTGGTGAGGTTGCGGTGGTGGTGGTGAGGTTGTGGGGGTGGTGTGGTTGCGGTAGTGGTGAGATTGTAGCGGTGGTGAGGTTGTGGTAGTAGTAAGAATGTAGTGGTGGTGAGGTTGTAGTGGTGAGGCGGTGGTGGTGGTGAGATTGTAGTGGTGGTGAGGTTGTGGTGGTGATAGTAGGGGAGATGGTAGTAATGAAGGTTGTGTTGTAACAAAGGATATTTGAAATAAACTACAATGAAGCGATGGAAAAGCAGTCGGAGAAAGGAGCAAAAGATCAAAGGTATTGTGGAGAGAAGAATACAGACATTGGAAAGGAAATGAGAATAGTGGAGAGAAAGTTCGGAGTAGTGGGAGGAAGATGTGAGAATGGTAGGAAGAAAGACCGGATGTGTGAGATGTGGAGGTTCCACTCTTTGTGGTTGTTGTTGTTCTGGATGATGTTGAAGCGGGTGTCGTCGAAGACTCTGGTGTTCTCGATGGTTATTGGCGCGTTGTTGGGCGCCAACCAGACGATCTTGGGAGTGTTGGTAGTGTTTCGTGGTTTGAGGTATTTTGTGGGTTTTAATGGGGTTCTTGTTTGGTTTGCGGAAGTTCACAGATGGTTTCGGGTGCTTTTTATTTCAAAATTTGTTGCTTCTTTCATTAACTTATTATTGGCTTATCATCATGAACGTTGAAAGCTACAAACGGGCACACACATAGACAAACACACACACACACACACACACACAAACACACCCAGACAAACGCACACACACCATTTGATTAGTCATTCCATCAACAGAGCACGGAAGCACAGCTGATTGGCCCTCCACCACAGTAACGTTGATGATTGGCACGTCAAACGCTGGCTCCACCCCTAAAACTGGGCGTGGGAGGAGTCAAGGAGGATGAGGAGGGTTGAGTGGCTAAAAACGTTAATGACGATTGGTTCAAAACTTGTTTGTGGGTGGAGCATTTCTGAAGTAAGTGGGGCTTATAAAAGTTGGAGTAGGTTTAGTTGGACGGTTTGTGGAGGTTGTGAAAGGTGCTTCGAGAAAAGTGAACTTAGAGTTGAAGCATGAAGTGAGAAAAGTTAAAAAAATTGTAGCCATTGAAAAAAAGAAAAAGAAGTTAAGGAGAAGAATCAAAAGAAAAAACAAGATAAAAAGAAATAAAGAAAGAAAAAGAAAGAAAAAAAAAAAAATAGTAAGATATGAGAAATATTAAAAAAAGAAGATAAATATGATAAAATTTCGGATGAAGAAAAAAATGAATAAGACGAGATAAAGTAATGAGGCTGCATTGTGGGAGAAGTTGTGTGGGATGACGTAGTGGAGGTGATGGAGAGCTTGTATGCATTCAGTCAATCCAAGAAAAACATTCATCGGCGGTTTGAAAAATCGACACCTGGTGACCAATCAAGGCTTTGTAAAAGAAAAATAAAATAATAATTTCTGTAATATTAATAAACTAAAAGTAAACGTAGGTTCGAAAAATAAATTTCTTGGCGAACAAGACATCTATCGTGCTGGAAACAGAAGAGGAGAAACAGCGAATTTTTTATGAGGTTATTATTAATATTTAAGTGTTATTAATTCAATAATTGTGAAAAAAACCTCAAATAAAGTTGTGTTGCTAGTTTTAATGTTTCAGCCGTTAATAATTAATTTATTGTTTGCATAGATTATAAAATTATTATTTATTTTTAATAATTCTCTTATTTTTTAATTTAATTTTCAAACAGTTAGTCAATAATATTTTTAGTTTTTTGAATATTATTAATTTGTGCACGAATTGATGGTCATGTAATACCGTGGGAGGGGGGGGGTTGAAGTCCTCGGTGCGTTTGTGGGGTTTGGAGTGCGGTGATGAGTGGGGGAGAAAGAAATGGATAAAAATCGATCAGATTCACCTACCTTCTCTAAGTGCCACTACTCACCACACGCACCACTCATCCATCTCTTCTCCACCCATCCATCTCTCTACCCGTCTCACCTACCTACTTACCTACGCTTACAGGTACAAACATCTAAACACACCTTTACAGACAAACGCACCTACAAACAAAAACACAGACACACACACACACAAACACCCACAAATAAAAAGAATACCTATCACAAAGAATATAAACACACGCAAACGCCTAGATAAACACGAATAAAGCCGGCACGAAGTGGAGCCATTAAGCAGATGAGACCGCCCTGCATGAGTGTTGTGAGTCCCCCTCCGTAGCCTTCCTCAACCCACCCAGTCCTCCTCAACCCACCCAGTCCTCCTCAACCCACCCAGTCCTCCTCAATCCACCCGGTCCTCCTCAACCCACCCAGTCCTCCTCAACCCACCCAGTCCTCCTCAACCCACCCAGTCCTCCTCAACCCACCCAGTCCTCCTCAACCCACCCAGTCCTCCTCAACCCACCCAGTCCTCCTCAACCAACCCAGTCCTCCTCAACCAACCCAGCCCTCCTCAAAACCCACCCACTTCTTATCAACACCCACCCACTTCTCTTCAACCCTTCTTTTTTTCCCACTTCTCCCATCTTTTTAGTTCTTTTCCTTTTCTCAAAAATCTTTTTTCTTTTAAAACTTTCATTTCATAACTATTTACTTCACAACGCTTTTTTCTCCCCACCACCTTCTCCTCTCCTCTGTCAACTTTCCCTCCCCTCCAACCCATCCTCCCTTCCTCAATCTCTTTTCATTTCGACTTCTCCTTCAAGCTGCCCTTCTCTCCAATTCACCATCACTCTTTCCCTCACAACTCCTCTTCCACAACTCCTCCTCAATTCCTTTATTACAACTCTTTAATTAACTACTCTCGATATTAGATGCTTTGTAGAAAAAATTTATGGAGCGGTCTGAAAAAACTATTTCTGTGGAGTTTTGAAGGGAGATTTTGTATGGAGGTTTGCAGGAAGACTTTGTATGGAGGTTTGCAGAAGATTTTGTATGGAGGTTTGCAGAAGATTTTGTATGGAGGTTTGCAGAAGATTTTGCATGGAGGTTTGCAGAAGATTTTGCATGGAGGTTTGCAGAAGATTTTGTATGGAGGTTTGCAGAAGATTTTGTATGGAGGTTTGCAGAAGATTTTGTATGGAGGTTTGCAGAAGATTTTGTATGGAGATTTGCAGAAGATTTTGTATGGAGGTTTGCAGAATATTTTGTATGGAGGTTTGCAGGAGATTTTGTATGGAGGTTTGCAGGAAGACTTTGTATGGAGGTTTGCAGGAGATTTTGTATGGAGGTTTGCAGGAAGACTTTGTATGGAGGTCTGCAGAATATTTTGTATGGAGGTTTGCAGGAGATTTTGTATGGAGGTTTGCAGGAGATTTTGTATGGAGGTTTGCAGAATATTTTGTATGGAGGTTTGCAGAAGATTTTGTATGGAGGTTTGCAGAAGATTTTGTATGGAGGTCTGCAGAAGATTTTGTATGGAGGTTTGCAGAAGATTTTGTATGGAGGTTTGCAGAAGATTTTGTATGGAGGTTTGCAGAAGACTTTGTATGGAGGTTTGCAGAAGATTTTGTATGGAGGTTTGCAGAATATTTTGTATGGAGGTTTGCAGAAGATTTTGTATGGAGGTTTGCAGAAGATTTTGTATGGAGGTTTGCAGGAGACTTTGTTAAGATACTGATATGTCTTGTACTGTTGTTTATGCCGTGGTGTTGTAGTGTTGTTTTTTTGTTCTGTTGTTGTTTTGTATTGCTTTTTTTGTATTTTTTGAAGTAGTTAGAGAAGTGCACTTTTGTGATATCAAATAGTTCCATTTTATAGCGCAAAACTTTAAATACGACTGCAAAGAGTTTTCATTATGAGGGAGAATTGCATTTTTGATCTTTAAAGGCATTGTATTTGTGTGCGTAATTATATGTCTGATTGTGTGTTTGTTTACATTATTGGTTGTGTGTGTGTGTGTGTGTGTGTGTGTGTGCGTGTGTGTGTGTTTGTGTGTGTGTATTTGTACGTGATAATCAGCATAGCTGAAATGAGTGATAATGAAGGAGGAGGCAGGAATGCACGGATGACGTGTCTCTGGAAATCATTTGCGTCATCGTCCAAGCACTTCAGCCTCTTCACCAGCCTTCCTTCTACAACTGCCTCCTCAAACGCTTGTAAACCACATATAAGACATACTCTACCAAATCTCATAGATACATTTTTAAACTATCACATTTTTTCACTATCAAACCTTTTTCACTATAAAATATTTTTCACTATCATGATTCCCCGTTATCATTCTCTTCCAATGCGGCATCATTATGAGGCATTTGACCCGAACGATTTCTGAACCATCACCAACATTACAATCTTTCAACGGTTGGAAGGCTGCAAGCAGCAAAAGTCAACAACATGGAAATAAAAACAACCCAATAAAAGTACAAAAACCAACAAGACCCTATAAAATTTGAAATTAAGTTTTATTAAGACCCTTAGATCACTAGACCCTCATTAAACCTCATTTGATAGTGAATTTAAAAAATAATTAATTTTCAGCAATTGATCATCAGAGCAAGCTCAACAGCGTCACAAGCACAAAGACCTGAAGACTCGGGGTAGTCGTAGTAGTACACGTGGTCGCCTTCGGTTTGAGCTGCAATGGGAGGGGGGGTGGTGGTTGTTTTGGTTGTTGTGGTGGTTGTTTTGGTTTTTTTGGTGGTTGTTGTGGTGAGAGTTGTGATGGCGGTTTCTATGGTAGATATGGTTGTTGCGGTGGTGGAGTTAACATTATTAGAAGCAGTATTTTTTGGAGTGGTTGAAATGCCCGTGGTTTTATTCGTGGTCGTTCAAGGCCGGTGCATGGTGGTGAAAGAGAGTCATAAGAATTTGATTAGGAAGTCTCGTTCCCACACCAACAACTTCACCACGACCCATCAAGCTTTTGAGCAATAGCTCGACAAAGTCATTTCTGTTCCAACTCCCCCTCTATCACCATACCTGCTCCATCATCATTCTAGTTCCACTATAAACACCCCAAATCCGCTATGAACCCTTGAAAACTTGCATCAACAGTCCAAATCTTCCATCATCATCATCCAGTTCATCATCCATCATGATCATCCACCTTATCATCCAGTTCATCATCCACCTCATCATCCACCTCATCATCCACCTCATCATCCACTTCATCATCCACCTCATCATCCACCTCATTATTCACCTCATTATCCACCTCAGCATCCACCCCATCATCCACCTCATCATCCACCTCATCATTCACCTCATCATCCATCATCATCCATCATCATCATCCACCTCATCATCCACCCCATCATCCACCTCATCATCCACCTCATCATCCACCTCATCATCCACCTCCTCATCCACATCCTCATCCACCTCCTCATCCACCTCCTCATCCACCTCATCATCCACCTCATCATCCACCTCATCATCCACCTCATCATCCACCTCATCATCCACCTCATCATCCACCTCATCATCCGCCTCATCATCCACCTCATCATCCACCTCATCATCCACCTCATCATCCACCTCATCATCCACCTCATCATCCACCTCATCATCCACCTCATCATCCACCTCATCATCCACCTCATCATCCACCTCCTCATCCACCTCCTCATCCACCTCCTCATCCACCTCATCATCCACCTCATCATCCACCTCATCATCCACCTCATCATCCACCTCATCATCCACCTCATCATCCACCTCATCATCCACCTCATCATCCACCTCATCATCCACCTCATCATCCACCTCATCATCCACCTCATCATCCACCTCATCATCCACCTCATCATCCACCTCATCATCCACCTCATCATCCACCTCATCATCCACCTCATCATCCACCTCATCATCCACCTCATCATCCACCTCATCATCCATCATCATCATCCACCTCATCATCCACCTCATCATCCACCTCATCATCCACCTCATCATCCACCTCATCATCCACCTCATCATCCACCTCATCATCCACCTCATCATCCATCATCATCATCCACCTCATCATCCACCTCATCATCCACCTCATCATCCACCTCATCATCCACCTCAGCATCCACCCCATCATCCACCTCATCATCCACCTCATCATCCACCTCATCATCCACCCCATCATCCACCTCATCATCCACCTCATCATCCACCCCATCATCCACCCCATCATCCACCTCATCCTTCACCATCCACAAAAGCTATTATGTGTTGTTTCAACTTCCTAATCCAATCTATTTATTTATACAACCGATCTCTCCCTGCCTGTAACAACACATGGTCTTCTAATGCTGGAAAGTGTGGGAGGGTGGAAAAAAAATGGAAGTTTACGAGAAGGAAGTCAGATGGGAAGGAGATGGACGAAGATGGAGAGGTATTAAAGGAATAATCTGTAAGGCTTCAAATGGAAAGAATCAATGGAAAGTGCTGAAAAATATGATATGGAAAAGGAAAAAAAAAGTGTTAAAAGTTGAAAAAGACAAATGGAAAAGTTGGAAGAGAGATGGTGAAGTAATGGAAGAGGAATGTGGAGGCAGGTGGAAGAGGAATGTGGAGGCAAGTGGAAGAGGAATGTGGAGGCAAGTGAAGCAAAGAAGTTTTGAGTTTGAAATTTTTGGAAGTAACAAACTAAGTGCTTTCAATGATGCAAGATATAAAAGATAAATAAACTATTGAAACTTGGCTGTTGAGTTGTCTCTCTACCGCATCTCTTGATTGCTTCATGAGTAGGAGTCTTGGAGAGGGTTGAGTCTCAGAGCACGCCTCAAGCAGGAAAATAACAAAGAAGTAACAGAAGCGTAACAATTGAATAACAACGTTATAATGTTACAACGATCAACAAGGCATCAACATTGTTATTATTTCTGTGAGGTTCTAAGTGAGAGGTGCAATGCCTTTAAGGGACTCTTTGTTGGCCATTGTAACACCCCCGTCATACCACTGCGTGTCAGCTGACCAATACACCGGTAGGATTAAAAAAAATAATTGAAATTTCACTTAATCCAAATTAATAAAAACATTTGTGTAGCGCTGATTACACACTGTTCAAGAACTAATGAAATTTTATTTAAGTTGTTTTAATTTAAATGGTAGAGCCCTGGAAAGTGATTGAGGTTGAAAGTGGCTTCATTTTCTAAAAGTGAAACGTTTGTTTGAGTTTAAAAGTTAATTGCGGAGCCAACAAGACGCAGGTTCGATAAGGTGCTGGTTACGAGTGTAAGGTTGGCCTGGGTGTTAAGTGACCGTTGAATAAGTCATGTAGGAGGAACATTGAAAAAATAAAGAATACAAATAATGCTAATAATAATAATAATTGAAAAAAACAAAAAAAAAATTATTATTATTATTATTATTATTGATTAAAAATGACCTGGTCACTTAGTCAATGGTCAGCTTCTTATGATGCTTCAAGGGCCTCAAAGTGCGGTTGGAAAAGGCCCGCTTCAATAACACTCATGGTTGTATTGTTTTGTATTTTATTTATAATAAGAATTAAATAAAAAAAACAATTATGAAATAATAATAATAATAATAAGGATAATAATAATAATAATAATAATAATAATAATAATAATAATAATAATAATAATAATAATAATAATAATAATAATAATAATAATAATAATAATAATAATAATAATAATAATAATAATAATAATAATAATAATAATAATAATAATAATAATAATAATAATAATAATAATAATAATAATAATAATAATAATAATAATAATAATAATAATAATAATAATAATAATAATAATAATAATAATAATAATAATAATAATAATAATAATAATAATAAATGATAGAAATAATAAATATAATTTGTAAGTGCCGAGACGGGCAACTGAGGCACCTTTGGTTTGATAGGAATGAAGAGAGGCCCATTATAAATATATGTTTTTTAATAATTATTATTTCGCCATTGGACCCATTGTGTTTGTCTGACGAAGTCAGACGGCAATGCACCGGAGGAATGCTAGACGCCTCGTAGCTGGTGTGACGTCATCCTTGCATCCTTCACACCTCCCTCCTCCCTTCCCTTCCTACTGCTGCTGCTATGGCAGTGATACTACTGACACTAGATGCAATTGAATACGTATAATTGAATACATGTGGCAAAAATAAAGAAATAAATTAATTTAATAATAATGAATAAGTTGAATCAAATCACTGAAATAAATAAATTAAAAAAACAAAGAACAACTAAAGGTAGAAAAATCTGTGATTCAAGTTATAAAATAAAAATAAAAAGTTTTTAAAAAAGACAATAAATTTTTTTCACTATTAATATTAATATTTACAAATAAAATAATAAAAAATACTCCATTCGTTAAGGTTAACCTTAATAATGAGGGATGGAGCCATGAGACCATAAATGATAATAAATTGGCTTATAATGTTTTATGTTAATATTCCCATGCAAGGTGAAACGAAGGTATTATTGCCTTTGCTGCAGTCATTTTCAACTTGGAGGTATAAAAACACATTGCACAAGAGAGAAAACTTTAAATGATTGGCTAATGGTTGAATTATTCAAATGGATTTGAAGAGATTCATGAGTTGGGTGCAACAGTAATGAAGAAGCACAGATTATGGCGAAATCAGCATGGAAAAAAGGCGTCCAAACTCGGTGCAAAGTGTTTTCAAGGTGAAAAAACGGTAGAGGTCAAGAGGAAAAAGATGAAATTGTGAAAAAATTAAAAATTGAAAAGAGCTATGAAAGAGAAAGAGAGGAAGATGGGTGAAAAAATAATTGAAAAAAAAATTAAAAAAAGTATGAAAAATAGAATTTTTGGAGGGAATAGAAGAAGTCGAGAAACGCATTGGTAGTTATATAACGCCAGCCGTTTAAGTTCATAAGAAAGATCATAAAAATATGGCTTTATAGCGAACTTAACGCTAAATAAATGACAGGAGTGACGCTTTGAGTAGTGGCAATAGGGAGTTTATGTGGCTGTAACGCGAGAGTACAACAGGAGGGTGACACTTGATAACTAAATTAACAGTTGAGAAATCATATGGACTGTTCTGTACCATTTCCAGCGTTTGCCTAGAGTTGTTTGAACGAAGACTACATAAAATGTCTTCTACAGAAACACAAAAACTAAAAAACCGAATGTTGTTATTTGAGCTACGTCATAATGGCCGAACTACGATTGAAGTAACGTTTTGAGTAACGATTTGAGTAACGATGAAGCAACTTTTGTAGTATAAGCTTGAGTGATCATATGACGAAGTTAAAAAAGTAGAACTGAAGGCTGAGATGATGGAAGGATATTTCAATGGGCGTGAATAATAGATGGTAAGGAAGTCACAAAATATGATTATTCCACAAGGCGCGTGCTTCCTTAAGCGCGAAATCTCAGACGCAAACATTAACCTCTTAAATTTACTTTTAAATTATTCACGTGTAATGTTACCTCAATTTTGTGTAATTCAATAATCGCGTCGATTTATGCCCTCTTGCCCTCCTCTTCCTCTCGAGCACGTTCACACTGCAGCTGTGCACTATCCTCTTCCTCCTTCTCTTCCTCCTTCTCTTCCTCCTTCTCTTTTTTTTTTCTTCTTCCTTCTCTTCCTTTTCCTCCTCTTCCTCCTCTTCTTCTTCCTTTTCCTCCTTCCTTTCTTTTTCCTCCTTCTCCTTCTCTTCTTCCTTCTTCTCCTCTTCCTTCTCCTCCTCCTCCTCTTCCTTCTCCTCCTCCTCCTCCTCTTCCTCCTCCTCTTCCTTCTCCTTTTTTTCTACTCCTCCTTCTCTTTTTCTTGTTTCCTTCTCTTTTTTCTTCTTCTTCTCTTCTTCTTTCTCGTTTTCTTTTTTTTCCTTCTCATTCTCTTCTTCCTCCCCCCTTCTTCCCTCCTTCTTTTTTCTATATATATTTTTTATTTTCATTTCCTTTTCACTCTCCTTCATTTTCCTTATCCTTTTTCTTCTTTTATTCATTTTTTTCTCTATCTTTTCTTTCTTTTTTTTTACTTATCTCAATATTCTTCTTCCCCCACTTCATCTTCTTTCTTATTTCCTTCTTCCATTTCCTCCTTTTTACTATTCTCCTTCCTTTTTTTGTCTTCTTATACTCATTTTTTCTATTTCTTCTTTTCCTCTTTATTTATTTATTATTATTCATTTCTTTTATTCTTTCTTCCACCTCCTCATTCCGTTGTTCACTCATCCTTCTCTATCCTCTTTCCACTTTTCGCCTTTTTTTTCAAAAAATCTCCAACCTCACTCCATTTCTTCCTCTCTTTTTATCTTTTGTCCTTGTTTCGGAACCTGTGGCACCTTTCAGCCCACATCCTCGAGTGCTTGAACTCAGCTAAGTCACCTCGTCATCTTTCATAACTCATGGATGGATACAACGCAGTACACCATCCAACAATAATAATAATTATTATTATTGTAATAATAATAATAATAATAATAATAATAATAATAATAATAATAATAATAATAATAATAATAATAATAATAATAATAATAATAATAATAATAATAATAATAATAATAATAATAATAATAATAATAATAATAATAATAATAATAATAACAATAATAATAATAATAATAATAATAATAATAATAATAATAATAATAAATAATAATAATAATAACACAAATAATAATAATAATAATAATAACTATTTTAATTAATAACAAATAATATCATGAATAAATCATACTACTCCCTCCCCCATTATGATAGTGGGGCTAATGAAAATTTATTTTCAATATTTTAAGTTTTTTAAATTTCAGTCATGTATGTATGTTTCACATGGCCTTTAAGCTCTGCTGGGTTAACGCCACTATAAAATTATTCGTATTTGTATTGCATTTTATTGTATTGTATTGTATTGTATTGTATTGTATTGTATTGTATTGTATTGTATTGTATTGTATTGTATGTATTGAATTGTATTGTATTGTATTGTATTGAATTGTACTGAATTGTATTTTATTGTATTGTATTGTATTGTATTTTATTGTATTGTATTGTATTGTATTGTATTGTATTGTATTGTATTGTATTGTATTGTATTGTATTGTATTGTATTGTATTGCATTGCATTGTACATAGGTTTTGGTAATGGTTGAAGTGGAACCGAAGACACACTACTTTGCATTAATCATGGGACAATCCTGGAAAATGAAACATTTTCCCGCTTCTTTTGAGCTGTAATTATCCGTTTACTTCAATAATTCATTATAAAGCGGTGTATTTATCATTTATTTTGTTTTAACTTTTGATAAAAAAATTCAAATTATTTCATTTTTCATCAAATTTATTACCCTGTATCTCACAATATTTTATGATGCTAACGTTTAACTTCAATATCGTTTTTACCATTATAGAGCTTACATCATGATTGAATATTCATGAGTACACAAAAAATTTGAAAAAAAAAATTTAATGACACTTCAGACACCAGCCAGACCACAGACTTCGCACTAGTGTTGGCGAGAAACAGCAGAGCAGGAAAACTGGGATAGTAAACATCTTATGGCCACGTTCAAGGAGATTATAACAGTCTTCTTTGTTGTCGTGTTGGGTTGTACTTTTCAGGTGTACCTTTCAGAAAGAACTCAGATATGACAAACCACGATGAATTAACGAATCATAGCGGGGCTCCGTGGTGTCAATTGTTGCAGTTGTCAGTCGAAATACGACCAACCGTGGCTGTTATTTCGTCATCTAGTTTACTTGTTGAATATTTATTCATGAATACAGGTTTGGATTGTTCAATTGTCAATTTTTTTATATCAAATTATTTATACTTATTATTTTGTGTTCATATAATCAAATTTAAGTTATTATTGCCAAATTTATAACAAGTTCGGCCATTTCAAGCAATATGTAGTTTGGTGATTTCATTATTTTATTTTTTAAATTATTATTTTTCTTTAATTTGTGCTAAATTCCGAATTATTACATAGCACCAAGTCTTTGAAACCACTTTAATTTAGTTAAATTTTATTTATTTAATTTAATTTTTTATTTTATTAAATTTAATCAATAACCTACTGAACGTCAATTTAAAACCGTTTTCAACCGCTATCAAAGCAAGTAACGTTTTTAAGTTGTTTAACGACACAAGTTATTCGTCCACTGTCTTGTTTGTTATGAAGATGAGGCAGAATAAATGAGATAGACTCATAAACTAATCAATTAATTAATAATAAACCTTATATATCGTTAATTGAGCAATGCACTTCGATACATCCAATTATATTCCACTTAATCAAAGTATTCGAACAAAACGGGGTTTTATTCTTATAGCGCATAACTCTTCACTATAATGGATAAAATATTGTGCCCACAGACTTTTAACGACTTCCAGACCGTTGAAGCGACTGAAAAGTGTTCAATTTCAGCAACAATAAAGTTCAATCTTCATTTCAAGCAACTTTCAGCTTATAAGACAGCTTTTTATTGGTTCATTTTAGTATAAAAAACCTTTTTCACCTCATTAAAGTGAACACTCACAAATATAAACGGAATTATGCAAGTCAACTGTCGACGTTATGTGACGGCAGTTCAAAAGGAGACAAGCGTTTGAGGGCTGATGTTAAGCGGTGCAATTTATAGCAGCACACCTCTCCAAGACGCCAGCAATTAACATATTCAAAAACTAAGCAGAATTCACTCCTTCAAAAAAATATTTTCAGAACTTCAACAAAATTGAATTTTAGTTTTTTTAATCCTTTTTGGTTTTTTCAGTGCAACCACGTGGTAGTATTTTGAGACGAAGTGAACGAAGAGTTTACATGAGTCTTCAAGCCACCACCTGATCACGACCTCCCTGTCTCCCAGCCAGCCTCTTGGACCGTTCTGTGCTCTATATATCTTTGACCTCACTAAAAGAAACAGACCATAGAGATGTATATACAATACAATACAATACAATACAATACAATACAATACAATACAATACAATACAATACAATACAATACAATACAATACAATACAATACAATACAAAACAATACAATACAATACAATACAATACAATACAATTCAATACACTACAATACAATCCAATACAATAAAATAAAATACAATACAATACAATACAATACAATACAATACAATACAGTACAATACAATACAATACAATAAAATACAAAACAATACAATACAATACAATACAATACAATACAATACAATAAAATACAATACAATACAATACAATACAATAAAATACAATACAAATACGAATATTATTATAGTGGCATTAAGAGTATTTTTGTATATAGGTAACTTTGATACGATTCAGGCAGAGAGTAAGTTCATATGTTTCAAATAATCTCCTGCAGCTTCGTCACCTTCAAGAATATTTTGATGCTCCACTCACTTATTTTCTCCACTCTTATTTTCCCGTGTCACTGTGACATAATGTGTTTTGGTTTGTATATGATTTTCGCATTTTGTTTATAATGTATAAATTGGTTCATGATGTATACTTTGGTCTATAAAATGTATGCTTTCATGTATGCTTGTATTTTTTCAATACATGGCTGTATTTTTTCAACGTATGTTTGTATATTAACAATGTATGTTTGTATGTTAACAATGTATGTTTGTATGATCCAAATGTACGTTGGCGTGTATTAATGAGGGACGACGCGGGAAGATGAATGTGTGAGATCATCACGTCATAGGAGAGCGTTTAAGGGCAATTGTTGGGCGACTTTATGAAGAAGGTGTCGCAATTGCTGTGTTTGTGGAGGTAATGGTGCAAGATTGAGATGAATGGCTTATTAGAGTGCTGAAAGTTGAAAGTTTGTGAAGGGGGGTTGGGGGGAGGGGGTGTGTGTTGAATAGACGGGTGTGAGGGTCTTGTGGTCTCGGCATTGGATGCAAGGGGAAGGGGGGTGAAGCACGGAATCACAATAAATAACACTGAACAGTTATTCAACTTCTTCAAGAAGTATGATTTTCAAGGCATCCTTTTGAGGCCTCCCATGAAAGTTGCATTATCGAATACACGTGTAAGTTTGTACAAGCGTAAAAAGTGTGAAAATTTGTTTTATTTTAAGGCTTGGAAACGCCTTGCTTTCATTTAATCTTCATAAATTTCATTTCATAAAATTCATTTCATAAAATTCATTTCATAACATTCATTTTATAAGTTTATTTCATAAATTCACCTCGTAAATTCACTTCATGAATTCACTTCATAAATTCACTTCATAAATTCCTTCCACAACTTAAAAGAGCATAAGAGCCTGAAGACTTCTTTCAATTGCCTCCCCACAAAGCCCCTCGTAATGAGTGTCGCCCTCTTAAGTCCTCCCCCCTCCCGTCTCTATTATTTTTATTATTTTTATTATTTTTATTATTTTTTTTTTATTCAAGTTTTTCTTAATTTCTTCGAATTTCAATTTTTTCTAAGTGTTTTAATTAATAATGTTATTATTATTATTGTTATTGTTTTTTTGTTATTGTTTGTTATTATTTTTTTAATTTTTTTCTACTGTTTTTCTCGCTTCAAGGGCTTTTTCTCTAATTGAGCCCGTGGACTTGTCTGATTAGATTATTCAATTGGACTTGACAGCTTTTTAATAGGACGTGTTATGTAATAAAGCATGGAGCCCTATTAGTTTTAATTAATTTAATGGACTCACTTTAAATTATTTATTAATTGGACTAATTTAATGGACTCACTTATATTTATTTATTAATTGGCTTCGGTTAATGGGATGTTGTTATAAATTAGATCCAATGTCCGTATGAAAAAGTGACAAAGGTTTTTAATCAATTTAAATTTTGAAATTAAAAAAAAATAAATTTAAAAAATTTAATTTTATTTTGAAAAAAGTTATGAAATGTTTTCTGTGAAGATAAAGTATTGGAAGGGTTTTTCTCTATAATCTCCCAAAAATCAGTTTCCAAAGTTGGTGGAATTATTAAAATCAATATAGAATAATCTAGTTAAGCTTAAATTATTTATAAAATAAATTTTTTTAAATCTTTTTTAATTTAATATTATTTAAATTTTGAAAACATTATAAACTTTATATTATTTGAATTTAAAAAATTAAATTTTATATTATTTGAATTAAAAAAACATTTAAATTTTTTATTATTTCATCCAAACCACATTCACTTGAAGTCGTTCAAATTGACTTTAGTGATTAGATTGGGGTGCGTTGATCTAATTAGGGACCAGCAGGGTGATGAATCTGGCCTCTTATTGGAGGTTGAAAGGTCACAAACGTCTTTTAATATTTCTTTGTTTCAAATCTGTTCGAACAAAGGGTTCTTTACTGAAACAAACAAAGAATATTTTATTGCTGAATAAAACAATTTTTTATCAACATTAACCTTTTTTTTGAATTATATTATTATTATTATTTTTATTGTTTTTGACCAACTTTAAGCTACTTTTTAACAAAACTCTAAAAATATTTTTGTACCATTTTTTGAAAATTTTAATTAATTCATATGAGATTGATGTTAATTGTTTTAAAAAAAATCTTGTTTAATAAAAGCTTATATACCACTCCAAACTGCCTCAGTCTTTTGAAAGTTCCATGACGGCTGAATGGACTTATTTAAGACTTGAATTTACAACGGAATAAAAATAAATACTAGCTTAAATTTGAAAAAATAAAAAAAAACTAAAATAAAAATTGATTAATCAGAAAAAAAAATAACGAAAATAAAAGAAATTATTAATTAAATAATTAGTAATGGAAATAA
>OX387251.1:9121929-9141929 GCA_947562095.1 Branchellion lobata | reverse complement strand
AGGAGGAAGGGAAGGATGAGAAAGGGAAAGAGGAGGAAGGGAAGGAGGAGGAAGGGAAGGATGAGGAAGGGAAAGAGGAGGAAGGGAAGGATGAGGAAGGGAAGGAGGAGGAAGGGAAAGAGGAGGAAGGGAAGGAGGAGGGAGGGAAGAATGAAGAAGGGAAAGAGGAGGAAGGGAAGGAGGAGGAAGGGAAGGATGAGGAAGGGAAGGAGGAGGAAGGGAAGGAGGAGGAAGGGAAGGATGAGGAAGGGAAAGAGGAGGAAGGGAAGGATGAGGAAGGGAAAGAGGAGGAAAGGAAGGAGGAGGAAAGGAAAGAGGAAGAAGGGAGGAGGAGGAAGGGAAAGAGGAGGAGAGGAAGGAGGAGGAAGGGAAGGATGAGGAAGGGAAGGAGGAGGAAGGGAAAGAGGAGGAAGGGAAGGAGGAGGAAGGGAAGGAGGAGAAAGAGAAGGATGAGGAAGGGAAAGAGGAGGAAAGGAAGGAGGAGGAAAGGAAAGAGGAAGAAGGGAGGAGGAGGAAGGGAAAGAGGAGGAGAGGAAGGAGGAGGAAGGGAAAGAGGAGGAAGGGAAGGAGGAGGAAGGGAAGGAGGAGAAAGAGAAGGATGAGGAAGGAAAAGAGGAGGAAGGGAAGGAGGAGGAAGGGAAGGAGGAGGAAGGGAAGGATGAGGAAGGGAAGGAGGAGGAAGGAAAAGAGGAGGAAGGGAAGGATGAGGAAGGGAAAGAGGAGGAAGGGAAGGAGGAGGAAGGGAAAGAGGAAGAAGGGAGGAGGAGGAAAGGAAAGAGGAGGAAGGGAAGGAGGAAAAAGGGAGGAGGAGGAGGAAGGGAAGGAAGAGGAAGGGAACAGTGATGTGATGAGCTTATAAGCACAAACAAAATTTTCCTTGTGTTGTGCGTGTGGTACTATGACGCAATATGGTGGTGTGGATGTTTGGAATGCCTCATGGTCTTTGTTAATGTCGTTTTTGTTGTTGCTTCAACTATCTTTTGTTGTTGTTGTTGTTGCGATTATCTTTTATTGTTGTGATTATCTTTTGTTGTTGTTGTGGGTATTTTTTTTGTTGATGTTGATAATGAATGTATTGTTTATGGATGTTGTTGTTGTTTATGGTGTTGTTGTTTATAGGCGTTGTTGTTTATGGTGTTGTTGTTTATGGGTGTTGATCGTGAAGCTTTGTGGTTTATGTAGATATGTTTTGTTGTTTATATAGATAAGTTATGTTGATGACGTTGTGTTGATGACGTTGTGTTGATGACGCTGTGTTGATGACGCTGTGTTGATGACGTTGTGTTGATGACGCTGTGTTGACGACGCTGTGTTGATGACGTTGTGTTGATGACGCTGTGTTGATGACGTTGTGTTGATGACGTTGTGTTGATGACGCTGTGTTGATGACGTTGTGTTGATGACGTTGTGTCGATGACGTTGTGTTGATGGCGCTGTGTTGAGAATTTTCATGTTGTTTTTTCATGCACCACCTCGCTAGGAAGCTAGCTAAGCTCCTCCAACTGATAAATAGTCTTAATACCGGATCATCCCTTCTATCCATCCATCTGTGTCACTCATTCATTCATCCATTCTTTCATTCATTTAGCCATTCACTAATCCATTCTTTCGTTCATTTAGCCATTCACTAATCCATTCTTTCATTCATCTATTCTTTATTTATTCATTCATTTATCCATTCATTCATTCATTTATTTATTCATTCATTCATTCATTTATCCATTCGTTCATTCATTTATTTATTCATTCATTCATTCATTTATTCATTCATTCATTCATTTATTTATTCATTCATTCATTCATTTATCCATTCGTTCATTCATTTATTTATTCATTTATTCATTCATTTATTTATTCATTCATTCATTCATTCATTTATTCATTCATTCATCTATTTATTTATTCATTCATTTATTCATTCATTCATTCATTCATTTATTCATTCATTTATTCATTCATTCATTCATTCATTCATTCATTCATTCATTCATTCATTCATTTATTCATTCATTAATTCATTCATTTATTCATTAATTTATTTATTCATTCATTCATTCATTCATTTATACACCAATTGCTTAATTAATTCATCTATACTTCCATTCATTCATCAAGTTGTGCATCAATTCATCCAGTCCCCATGCAGTCTTGTTATTCCTTCATATCCTTAATTAACCTATCTATTCATAAATTCGACGCATCCTTCCATCCATCGATGTATCCTTCCTCCTCACTCTTTTATCTGTCTCAACCTCTCTTCCATCCATCTGCTTTTCTTTTCTTCTAATCGCGATCATTTATCTGAACCATAGAAATTAAAAGGCTAAAAATACAAAAGAATAAAAAATAAAAAAACTCTGAGAATAAAAATTTGAAACAAAGGAAACAAAAACAAAGAAACGAATAAAGGAAAAACAACAACAATTTCACAAACATCGCTTTTAATTTACTTTTCCGCCACTTTTTCAGTTCTTTGCCATTTGAAGTTCCAACTTGGTCGTTCTTACCTCCCCTCCTCCCTTCCTTCCTTCCTTTCTTTCTTTGAGTTTCTGTGTTTTTCTAAGATGTTGTTGTTGTTGTACATAGAATGTTGCTGTTGTTGTTGTTGTAGAATGTTGCTGTTGTTGTTGTACGTAGCATGTTACTGTTGTTGTTGTTGTTGTTGTTGTACATAGAATGTTGCTGTTGTTGTTGTACATAGAATGTTGTTGTTGTTGTTGTACGCAGCATGTTGCTGTTGTTGCATGATGCATGTTGCGATCATTTTTGCTTTGGTAACCACAAAAATACAAACCAAAACATAAACATTGATTAAAAGGTCTATAAGCAAAAAAACAAAATCAAACAACAGCAACATAATAACAGCAACAAAACAACAAAAAATAATAACAGCAACATAATAACAGCAACAAAACAACAAAAAATAATAACAGCAACATAACAACAGCAACAAACAACATATAGAACAGAAACAAACAACAGAATCAAACAACAGCAACAACCACTAAAATGACCACCGCCACGAAGACCGCCAAAAATGCCTTGGGCTTTCATGACGCACATATGCCCGCACACATACACACCCACCCACCCACACACACACACACACACACACACACACACACACACACACACACACACACACACACACACACACACACACACACACACACACACACACACACACACACACAACAAATAAACATGCCCCATAAACTTATGTGGGTTCCTCTGCATCTTCAGCATCAATAACCTCCTTCTCCCCTCACAAGCGGAAGAACTTGTTACGTCGTTGAGTGATGGCTAACAGTCTTTTCAGTTTACATGAGAATTCTGAACCTAGAAACGAAACCAAAAGTGAAACTAAATAAGAACACCCATTGCACACACAAACAATGAGAACAAGAAGAATAATCATTAATAAGTAAGAAAAAAGCATAAAAAAATAAACTTCTGAATGAAAGTCTCACGAACAAGCAGTAGGACAAACACAGTCATACAGCAAGACACACCTACACATACAGTGGGACAAACATACATACAGATAAACAAACACACACACACACACACACACACACACACACACACACACACACACACACACACACACACACAAACACACACATTGTGGCACCTTGCAAGCATCTTACATAAATATCTCATTCTACCCATCAATAAGAAGTATCTGTCCATAATAACACAATAAAATAATAAAAAGAATAATAATACTAAAAAAAATAGAAAGAATAATAATAAACAAAATATTAATGAAAATAAAAACAATAATAATAATGAACAAAATAATAATAATCAACAATAAAAACAGTTCGGTTGAGAAGTAATAAAATGTCTATGACTACCGTGCTAACAATAATAAGAATAATAATAATATTATTATCATTAAAAATAATAATAATTATTATTATAAAAATATTTTCATAAATACTTTTTATTATTCATATTATGATATTAAAAAATAATATCAAAACTTATTAAGATAAAAAAAATAAAGTTTTTTTTTAAATTTTTTATAAGAAAAAAATTCAAAAAGATGTTTCTAAGTGTCTAATATTAATCTCAGGCACATAAGAACGCTGTACTCGAAATGGAATTATTGAAAAACTCTGTGGCGGCAGAGAAAATGGTGTTGCGAATGTAGAAAAAAAACGGAAAAATTATTGACATGAAAACAACAAAATAAAACAAAACGAAAAAATGAAAAAAAAACGAAAAAAAAAATAAAGAAAAACAATTGAGAACAAATAAAATTAAGCTATAAAAAACAATAGAAAATGAAATGGAAACTAGAAAAACAAAATAATAATTTAAATAAAAAAAACAAAAAAAACAAAGAAAAAACAAAAAGAAATTTAAAAAAACAAAGGAAAATAGAAAAAAAAAAAATAAAATAAGAAAAACAAAGAAAAATATAAAAAAATAAAGAAAAATGAAAAAAGCACTCAAAAACAAATGATGGAGGGAAGGGAGGAAGATGGTGTTAAAGAGAACATAATTCGATTTGAGGCTCTCGATTACATTAGGACCTGGTGGGGAGAGAATAAATAATAATTAATAACGAAATAACCCGGATATGATTTGAATAAAACTACAAAATGGAAATAAAAAGCCGCGACACGCAGTGAATGCAACGGCGCTGAATGAAGGTTGTTTTTATTAATGAAAAAAAAACTAAATATAAAAAGGATAACTAAAAAAATAGAAAAAAACTTTAAGAAAAAAACAAAAAAAATACAAAAATAAATAAAATAATACAAAAAAACACAATACAATACAAACAAAAACACTTGGAAGTGCAAAACAAATGAAAAATATCATAGTGGCCTCAACCCCAACAAATTTAAAAAACCTAACGGACAAAACGGATGCCACGAAAAAATTATATATTTTTCTGTATATGAAAAAAAAACTGAATTATACAAACGAATGGACTGTAATGCAAAAAAAAACAATATTAAAAACACACCGCTGTTCCAAGGTTTTTGGTATTTTTGTTTTATTTTTCTTGTTTATTCCTTTTTTGATTTTGTGTATTCATTTCCATAACCAATTATTTCCAATTTAATTATTAATAATCTCATCTGATCTAATCAATGCATTCATGAAGAGTCTTTTCATCCATGCTTCAAAGGGGCTCCTCAAAGAGCGGTTCAACTCACTGCTGGACTCCTAGGTGACTAAGCCATTCCAGGACGGCGTCTGTTCTTCACTTAAGGTGCCGCTTTTCGAAACTAAAACCTGGGCTCACTCAGCAATCTAACTGAGTTTTTTGAGCAGTATGGATCAGCGCTACATGAATGATTTGATTAGATTAGATTAGAGTCTCACATTTCCCAGCAGGGCTCTCTAATCATCAGGCTGCAAGTGCAGTATAATTTGACACAGAAAATGTTTGATCCAATCTAATCAAAGCATTTGTAATCGTTTTTTCAGACATTTTTCAAATCCGAACTCACTTTTCCACACTTTCACACCTCACACTGAAATCTACCACTCATCCTCTTTCTCTTCATTCATCAGTTGTTCCTTATTCTCCACAAAAAGGTTGACTATTCCATGAGCCCTTGACTCTTCGTTAGGGCGGCCAGAGGTGGCAATAAGGACGGAAAGTTACCAGGAGTCCTGCTGCAAGCAGGATTTATAGCGCTCCCTTCAACTTAAGGCGCTATTTGTTTATTATGTTTATTTATTTATGTTTTATTTGTTTGTATTGTTTTGTTTATTTGTATTTTTTGTGTTTGTTTGTATTGTTGTGTTTATTTGTATTGTTGTGTTTATTTGTATTGTTGTGTTTATTTGTATTTTTTGTGTTTGTTTGTATTGTTGTGTTTATTTGTATTGTTGTGTTTATTTGTTTTGTTGTGTCTATTTGTATTGTTGTGTTTGTTTGCATTGTTGTGGTTGTTGGTATTACTGAGTTTTTTAATCGTGTAGTCATTTTGTATGATCGTATTTATTGTATTTGTTTTGCATTCATGTACTTCTTTGTATTGAAGTTTCTTTGCATGAGATATGTATGTATTTTTGATATAATATACTGATAAAAGTATCATCCCATATTTATTTATCAGACTCTACAAATAGACATCTTTATCTATAAATAGATCTTTTGAATCTACAACCATAATTGTTTTATTTTGTATTTAAAGTTAAATTCTTCCTTTTCCGCCAGAATTGTTATTTTATTTATAGCATAATAAATCAATATATTCACTTTTTGTATTAATAGGCCATTTCCCAGGGCTGTGCATACTTTTGTTATAATGCCTCTTTATTAATTTTATTCCTTCCTTAATTTCCTAAAGTTGATTTTATTGTCGTTCAATCGTAAATTGAATTCTTCAAATGTTCCTCTGTCCTTCTTCCAGCCTGCTCCGCCTTCTTTCACTTCTTTCCTCCTCCTCCTCCTCCTCCTCCTCCTCCTCCTCCTCCTCCTCCTCCTCCTCCTCCTCCTCCTCCTCCTCCTCCTCCTCCTCCTCCTCCTCCTCCTCCTCCTCCTCCTCCTCCTCCTCCTCCTCCTCCTCCTCCTCCTCCTCCTCCTCCTCCTCCTCCTCCTCCTCCTCCTCCTCCTCCTCCTCCTCCTCCTCCTCCTCCTCCTCCTCCTCCTCCTCCTCCTCCTCCTCCTCCTCCTCCTCCTCCTCCTCCTCCTCCTCCTCCTCCTCCTCCTCCTCCTCCTCCTCCTCCTCCTCCTCCTCCTCCTCCTCCTCCTCCTCCTCCTCCTCCTCCTCCTCCTCCTCCTCCTCCTCCTCCTCCTCCTCCTCCTCCTCCTCCTCCTCCTCCTCCTCCTCCTCCTCCTCCTCCTCCTCCTCCTCCTCCTCCTCCTCCTCCTCCTCCTCCTCCTCCTCCTCCTCCTCCTCCTCCTCCTCCTCCTCCTCCTCCTCCTTCTCCTTCTCCTCCTCCTCCTCCTCCTCTTCCTCCTCCTCCTCCTCCTCCTCCTCCTCCTCCTCCTCCTCCTCCTCCTCCTCCTCCTCCTCCTCCTCCTCCTCTTCCTCCTCCTCCCCCTCCTCCTTCTCCTCCTCCTCCTTCTCCTCCTCCTCCTCCTCCTCCTCCTCCTCCTCCTCCTCCTCCTCCTCCTCCTCCTCCTCCTCCTCCTCCTCCTCCTCCTCCTCCTCCTCCTCCTCCTCCTCCTCCTCCTCCTCCTCCTCCTCCTCCTCCTCCTCCTCCTCCTCCTCCTCCTCCTCCTCCTCCTCCTCCTCCTCCTCCTCCTCCTCCTCCTCCTCCTCCTCCTCCTCCTCCTCCTCTTCCTCCTCCTCTCCAGCACCAAGGATCAAACAAGATTTTTTAGCTTCACAGCCAGGCTCGCTAAGCGAATATATTTTAATAAAAGTTTTCTGCTTAATCCAAGCCGTTGTTGAATGAGGTAAAAAATAAAAATAATATTTATAATGAAAATACAATCTGGGTGTTAATTGAATACGTAACGTCAGTGCTGTGAGTGGGAAAGAGGTCAGAAGTGATGGATGGAAAAAAATTGAAAAATTATGTGAAAGGCGAGTGAGGAGAAGGCGAAGAAAGACATGAACAAACGAACATGTTCACAAAAAGAAGATTGTTCAAATTTTTAAGAAAAAAATTATTGAAAAAATAAAAAGAAATAAAATAATGAAGAAAAATAAATAAATAAACTATGAAAAAAATATATATGAAATAATGATGGGAAAAATGGCGGGAAAAAAGCAAATAAAAATATAAGGAGATGAAAAAACAGAAACAATGGAATACTGCAGAAGACATGATGAGAGTGGACGGTTGATGGATGGAAGCGTTTAAGAGCATCGGCTCCATCAACCCACAAGCAGGACGTATCAATGCGGAAGACTAACGTATAAATGACGCTGTAGACTATTGGATACATCGGATAATATTGGAAAGCTTGGAAAAATTAAATAACAATCCAAAAGGAAAACGAATAAAGAACTGGAACTAACACAAAAAGACTAAAGATTAATTTCGATTCAAAAAACTACAGAAACTACAGAAACTACTGCTACTACTACTACTACTACTACTACTACTACTACTACTACTACTACTACTACTACTACTACTACTACTACTACTACTACTACTACTACTACTACTACTACTATCACTACTTTTTTAATTTTCTTCATTTTATTCTTCTTCTTCTGCATGCCGGGTTCACAAAGACCACAAAGTCTGGAAAGGATAGTCGATAAATTTCGAAGGCGTCGTTGTGATGGACACGAGTGTTTAAAAGTGAACGTAAGTATTTAAAGTGTTTAAAAGTTAATGTAGGTATCGAAAGCTTCATAAATAAGGCGAGTGGCAGTGCGCTTGAGTTAGCGCAACACTCCTTGATGCATTATTCACCAAAAAACAGGTCAAGATTGAGGTCAAAGTAGGTCAAATAAATGACGTCACCAAGCGGAAAAGGGAAGTGACATAAGCGGAAAAGGAAAGAAAGCAATTAAATTTAAAGTAACGACAGAAGTTAATGAAAAAGTCACCCTGTTTAGCGCCACCCCCACCACTAAAACTACTACTACTTCTACTACTACTACTACTACTACTACTACTACTACTACTACTACTACTACTACTACTACTACTACTACTACTACTACTACTACTACTACTACTACTACTACTACTACTACTACTACTACTACTACTACTACTACTACTACTACTACTCCTACTACTACTACTACTACTACTACTACTACTACTACTACTACTACTACTACTACTACTACTACTACTACTACTACTACTACTACTACTACTACTACTACTAGTACTACTACTACTAGTACTACTACTACTACTACTACTACTACTACTACTACTTCTACTACTACTACTACTACTACTACTACTACTACTACTACTACTACTACTACTACTACTACTACTACTACTACTACTACTACTACTACTACTACTACTACTACTACTACTACTACTACTACTACTACTACTACTACTACTACTACTACTACTACTACTACTACTACTACTACTACTACTACTACTACTACTACTACTACCACTACTACTACTACTACTACTACTACTACTACTACTACTACTACTACTACTACTACTACTACTACTACTACTACTACTACTACTACTACTGCTAATACTACAACAAAAACAAAAACAACAAATACTACTACTACTATTATTATTTCTACTACTACTACTACTCCTTCTACTATTACTACTACCACTACTACTAATACTATTCATGGTCATAATAACAACATGGTGAATAAATAGTGAAATTAGTGATAACAATATAAACAAATAGATATTAAATAAATAAAAAACCAGCGCCACCACCATTACCACTACCATTACCACTACCACCATCACTACCTTCACACTACCACCATCACTATCTTCACACTACCACCATCACTACCACCATCACTACCACCATCACTACCTTCACACTACCACCATCACTACCTTCGCACTACCACCATCACTACCTTCGCACTACCGCCATCACTACCACCATCACTACCTTCACACTACCACCATCACTACCACCATCACTACCACCATCACTACCACCATCACTACCACCATCACTACCACCATCACTACCACCATCACTACCACCATCACTACCACCATCACTACCACCATCACTACCACCATCACTACCACCATCACTACCACTACCATTTCACCACTACTACGACACTAAAAACATTCCAGCGTTCCAGACAACACTTCTCGACAAACATGCCACAAAACACGTCTAACTTCGCTAATCCCGCCAAAAGTCGGATTACAATTAGAAGGCGCCAAGTTTATCCCTCATGCCTTAAATCTCAAACGAAGTTAACTTTGAACAACCCTTAAAAATTCTCAAAACTTCCATTTTTAGATCAAGAAGGTTTTTTTTTTGACAAAAAATGAGATCAATTCTAGCGAAAAACCTTCTCTAAACCTCCCGTTTTGCTCTCCAACACACAAACCTCCACTAAAACTTCGTTTCATCGCGGAATAATTTCAAAACTCAAACGATCTTACCACGTCTGATCATCCAACCACGTGACCGCGTCAATTAGCAAAAGGTGTAGCTCGCAAGCGCTCAATTTTTAGAAATTAAACTTTTGGAATGAATTTAGCGCTTCTTAGCGGGTGCTTGTCACAGCGATGTCTTTGTTTCCTTTTGTGAAACGTTAAAAGTATATTCGAAAATTCTTTCAAAAATATTTAAAAAAATTGAAATGTGGTGGATGTGTGGTGGAGGTGTGGTGGAGGTGTGGTGAGGTGTGGTGGAGGTGTGGTGGAGGTGTGGTGGAGGTGTGGTGGAGGTGTGGTGGAGGTGTGGTAGAGGTGTGGTGGAGGTGTGATGGAGGTGTGGTGGAGGTGTGGTTGAGGTGTGGTGGAGGTGTGGTGAAATTGTGATGGAGGTGTGGTGGATGTGTGGTGGAGGTGTGGTGGAGGTGTGATGGAGGTGTGGTGAAATTGTGATGGAGGTGTGGTGGATGTGTGGTGGAGGTGTGGTGGAGGTGTGATGGAGGTGTGGTGAAATTGTGGTGGAAAAAGATGGAGAAGAGGTTGAATACATTCAATTATGAGAAAGCAAAAGTTTGAGGGTCAGAATAAAAAATTCTGAATGAAGCAAAATAAATTAGTAAAATAAGAAACCTTCGGAAAAAGAAATGGCCGAGATTCGGAAATGTGATCAAATAGTCAATAAATCATCTCAACATAGTCTAACTACATTGAAAACACATTAATGGTGTTTGTGTGTGTGTGTGTGTGTGTGTGTGTGTGTGTGTGTGTGTGTGTGTGTGTGTGTGTGTGTGTGTGTGTGTGTGTGTGTGTATGTGTGTGTGTGTGTGTGTGTGTGTGTGTGTGTGTGTGTGTGTGTGTGTGTGTGTGTATGTGTGTGTGTGTGTGTGTGTGTGTGTGTGTGTGTGTGTGTGTGTGTGTGTGTGTGTGTGTGTGTGTGTGTGTGTGTGTGTGTGTGTGTGTGTGTGTGTGTGTGTATGTGTGTGTGTGTGTGTGTGTGTGTGTGTGTGTGTGTGTGTGTGTGTGTGTGTGTGTGTGTGTGTGTGTGTGTGTGTGTGTGTGTGTGTGTGTGTGTGTGTGTGTGTGTGTGTGTGTGTGTGTGTGTGTGTGTGTTTGTGTGTGTGTGTGTGTGTGTGTGTGTTTGTGTGTGTGTGTGTGTGTGTGTGTGTGTGTGTGTGTGTGTGTGTGTGTGTGTGTGTGTGTGTGTGTGTGTGTGTGTGTGTGTGTGTGTGTGTGTGTGTGTGTGTGTGCAAGTGCGTGTGATTTTTTTGACTGTGTGTGTCAGAAATGTACTATTTGAATTCAGAAGCAGTTCATATGGAGCAGCATGAAAAGACTCACGTTTATCGTCTCATACTTCAACTTTGCTGCTTTCCCGTTACTTTTTAATATGAGTTGAACAGAACAAAAACCATGAAGTCTTGGAACACTAACAAAGTGGTTCTTTTTTAAAGTTCATTTCAAAAGCAACTAAGCGCTACATCATCAGATACGTTTTATGAAGGCAGCAATAATTTTTAAGAGAGCCTGGGGTTAGCAAGGAAGACTTATTTTGTTTGTAGGTTCAAAAGTGTGAATAAAAAAGTATAAAAAGTTTGGAGTCAGAAGTTGGAAAACTGGAATAAGTTTGAATACTTCAAAACAAAAATAAGTAAACAAAAGACCGTGAAAAAGTATGGAATAAAATTTATTTAAAAAAATAAAACTTAGAATGAAAAAAACATACAAATAAAAACCGTAATGAATAAGTGAAAAACTACAATGGATGAGTTGAGAAGACAAAAATTTAATACAAAAAAAAATTTTGTTTTGCAAAACTAAGAAATGCAAAACAAAAAAATGGGAGAAATGCGTTAATAGAATGATTTCCGATGCGCTGAATGGACGAGTAACGATTCTTTGTAACCTTTTAATTTTTAAAGCTTTTGATGACATTTTTGTTCAATTGAGAATTTTTGTTCTCGAAACTTTTGAACAGGATCTCACTCGATTTGAAAACATATTTAACTTGAAAATATTATTATGTTTTTAGTTTTGTTGTTGAAATTATTTCTCAGTGCCAATTTTTTTTTAATATTTTCTTCACAATGCCCACTTTTCAATGACTCATGATAATTTGAAAAAAAATAATTTTCTTGAAAAGGTTTTGATGAAAATAGTGTTGAAAGTTATGGTGTTTCGGTAGTCCGCTGCCTTTCACACACTTAACACAGTGTGCTTATTTGGTTTTTGAAGTTTGAACTGTTCTGCCTTGAAACTCAAGAAGTCCAAAACAGCTGAAATCAAAAGAAAAAACAGCAACAAAAGATTAGGAGACTGAAGAGATACATACCCCAGCATACACACATCTATGCCTGAAGTGGTAATCACAGCATGTAAGCACACTTTCAAAATAGCAAAAACCTGCAAACAAACACACACTGAAAAACAAACATACAAAAAAACAAAAACACAGACCCACAAACATACAGACAAACACACGAACACAAGATTTATGTAAAATGGCTTCTCAAGAAACGGAAACGAAAATTTTGTAATACAGGTGATGCAGGTGAGAATTAATCCTTTTCCTGCTTTACTTTTTTCATCTCCACAGGCTCTCTAGACACTCGAACTCATGTACTCACGCACATACACACACACACACACACACACACACACACACACACACACACACACACACACACACACACACACACACACACACACACACACACACACACACACACACACACACACACACACACACACACACACACACACACACACACACACCAACACTCATTTATTATTTGGTGAGAGAACTTCTGATGGAGCGAGGGCGTGAAGACAATGAGAAATCATAAATGTCAACAGATGTCGCTATGCTCAAGCTGAACCAAACTTTCTCGAAAATCTTTTCTTATTTCTATTTTTTGTTATATGCATGTATATAAATCTTGTTTGACGCATTATTATTTCTTTATCATGTCTTTTATATATTTTTTTCACTATATAATTTATCCAAGTTTTTATTATATATATTCACGTAGTTCTAAACTGATTTTTTAATAATGTTGAAAATAAAAAAAATACACACGCACACACACACACATACACACGCACACACACACACACACACACACACACACACACACACACACACACACACACACACACACACACACACACACACACACACACACACACACACACACACACACACACACACACACACACACACACACACACACACACGCATACACACGCACACATACACACACACACACACACACACACACACACACACACACACACACACACAAACACACATATATACATGGAAGAGCGGAAGTGTTGACACAGACGGAAACACACTCCATCAAAATATTAATTAAGTTCATTTGATGCTTGCGAAATCATTTCAAAGTTCAATTCCGAATAATTTTTAAAAAATATTTAACGAGAAGTACTAAAAAAATTTTAATTTAAAAAAAAAATTCAATTTTTAAAAAAATATTTTAATTATAAAAAAGTTTCAATTTAAAAAAAGAAAAAAATATTTTAAAGTTTCTTTTTTTTCATTAAAAAGTCAAAATTTTATTAGAAATTCAACTGAAACAGTTTTATTTAAATTATTAAAATGTGTTTAAAATATTTTTGAAAAGTTATTAAAAAAATCAAAATTGAAGAAAAAAAAGCTGAATAAGATGGCGTGCAGGGTTTTGTAGAGGAGAATTGATTGGAGGAGGCTGTGGAAGAATGGCAGAAAGCTCTCAACAATAGCTCCAAAATTGACGTTTTATTATTTTTTTCAATGTTTAAACAAGTTCAAATCCACCGTTGCTTGTTTTGCACAATGGTGAAGTTTTGAAAACGGCATTTGCTCATTTGTGTTTCAAAGTTTTTTTTAATTTTTGTTTTTTTATCTATTTTAGATCGTCATTTCAAAAAAATGTTCGAATCATAGTCCTATTTATCTTCTCCACTTTCCTCTTATTTCTAATTTCTTTCTCTTCCTTCTTTTGTTTTCGTTTCCTCCTTTCTCCTTCCCTTCCCTCCCCTCCTCTCCCCTCCCCTCCTCTCCCCTCCCCTCCCCTCTTCTTCCCTCCCTTCTAGCTCTTTTTCCCCACCCCTCAATCAGTATCTCTAATCAAACCCCCATGTCTTCATCCACCCTCATGCACCCTTCCAACCACCATGCACCCTTCCAACCACCATGCACCCTTCCAACCACCATGCACCCTTCCACTTTCTCACCCTTCCACTTCCTCACCCTTCACAACTCACCTTTCAAAGGACTTTCTCCTTGTCTGCCTCTTCTTTTTCTTCATTTTTTTTTCGTTTTTTTCTTCTTTTTTTCTCATTTTTTTTTTCTTTTTTCTTCTTTTTTTCTTCTTTCCTTCTTTTGCTTTATTCCTCCACTTCATTCATTCTCATCTCTTCTTTTTCAATCTTTTTTTCTCATTTTTATTTCGGGATGACATCTCGATCTGAATTTTTTTCCCTTATAATATATTTCTTTGTTCCTTTTTAAATTATTCATTCCATCCTTCTTTCCATCTTCTCCTTCATAATATTTTTATTTTTCTTTATTTTTTTTTTCTGTAAATGTTTTTTCTTCTTTTTTTTTACTTCATCTCGTCAGTAAACCTTTTTTTCACCTCCTTCTTTTTCATTTTTAAAGCCTCTTCAAATGTTCATTTTGTTTCAACAGCTTTTGAACATTCGTTTTTCAAACGGTAATGTAGAAAAAGTGATGCTGTTCAAAACTTGGATTTTTTTTTCACATTATTATATATCGCCTTTCTTTTTTTTTCTTCTTTTTTTCTTTTTTTTGTTTCATTTTATATTTTTTTAAAGTTAAAAAAATCATAAGTTCACCCTTTAAATTTCTATCCTGTTTTTTTACCTTATTTTTTTTATTTTTCTTGTTTTTACTTAACCACTTTCATTAAAATGAACTGGTTTTGTGTCTTACAAAAACACAAAGTGACTCGAAAACAAACGTTCGTGTGAACGGTTTATCATTCAAATGACCGAAGAAGTCAAGAAGTGTGCGCAATTCTCACGGGGTAACATAAAAACATACTCAAAACTCAAACAAATCAGTTTTCCTATAAAAAACAAAACGATTCTGGTTAAAGACAAAAATCAAAATAGATTTCCAAACAATCTTTTGAGCAAAACTTTCGAAAAAATTTTTTTGAAGTTTTGTAAACATAAATTCAAATTTTTTTTTGCGTATGAAAATGACTGAAAAACAAGAGAATGTGTGGAACAACAAAAACTGATAGGAAGTGGTTTTAAACCATTGGAAGCCATGCAAAACTAAAACTGTTCATCAACCATTCAAAAATAACTTTTAAAAAACGGAAAATTGACTGTGAATCTACAACATCGGAAAGTTTGAAGTACAGGAGTTTCATTCGAGAAGTGGTCAAAAGATCTAGATTTCATTTTGCATTGAATAATATTGATTATGGCTGGAGTTTGGAGCTCAAAACGTTCACTCTCATTCATTTTTCGATCAGGTTTATTAAATGGTTAAATATTAGTAAATTTATTTTTTTGCTTCAAAGATTAACAAAGGTTTCTCAATGGAAAGCTCTTAAAGAAATCAGAGAAAAAATCTCTCTAAAGAAATAATCTTTCGGTAGTTCAAGTTTTAACTTCCTATCTGAAACAACGTCTTAACAATGAAATAACTTTTACTGAAACTATAAATAAAAAAAGTGTCAAAGGGAATTTTCGAAAAACAAAAAATTATGATATTTTTTTAAAGTAACGCGCTAAATGATTATATTATTGAAGCAGACTTGGGTACCAGAGGGCAGGAAGGAAGGAAGAGTGGAGGCCAGCCAGAAGATCAGTGAAAGTATCATGCTAGACGTTCTGTGTGTGTGTGTGTGTTTGTGTGTGTGTTTGTGTGTGTGTTTAAGTGTGTTTGTGTGTTTGTTTGTGTGTGTGTGTGTGTGTGTGTGTGTGTGTGTGTGTGTGTGTGTGTGTGTGTGTGTGTGTGTGTGTGTGTGTGTGTGTGTGTGTGTGTGTGTGTGTGTGTGTGTTTAAGTGTGTTTGTGTGTTTGTTTGTGTGTGTGTGTGTGTGTGTGTGTGTGTGTGTGTGTGTGTGTGTGTGTGTGTGTGTGTGTGTGTGTGTGTGTGTGTGTGTGTGTGTGTGTGTGTGTGTGTGTGTGTGTGTGGGGGGGGGGGGGGGGTGCATCCAGTTAATAAAACATTTCAACTCATCCCATATTTCTACTTATGATTCATAACTAATATCGGCCATTTATTACTTCTTAATAATAATAATAACAGAATAACTCTCTTAAAGCATCCTCACATCTCGTAGTCTCCTTCTCATGAATTTTATTTCTCCTTCAATTGCTCAGGACCCTCAGTTTTCGGTAATTCAACTTTTTTCTTCTTTTCTTTCAATTTTTCGCCACGCTATGCAAAGTTTTCAGCGTCTGACTGGACTTGATTCAATAAAGACAATGCAAAAAAAGCATACACTCATGAAATGGCTCTTTCTACTAAAAGACTGGAAGAGATTTTGGGACGCTCTTTTGTTTAATCAATCCATTTTCAAGGTGAACTTTCAAAAGATTATAATTATTGAGTAACCATAAATCGACTGTTCTTGAACATTTGAAGGTGTGAAATAAAAAATACTTTCAAGAAAATTAAGTATTACTCAGTACTTAAGTATTGTATCTGTATTCTTATTTATTTAGTATATATTTTATAAATATTATAATTTTAATTATAATTGTACATTTTGTGTGGCCTTGAATCTCTACAGGTTAATGCCACTATAATGAGGTTTGTACTTGCATTTTATTGTATTGTATTGTATTTTTTTAATGTATTGTATTGTATTTCTTTGTATTGTTTTGTATTTATTTGTATTGTATTGTATTTCTTTGTATTGTATTGTATTTTTTTGTATTGTATTGGATTTCTTTGTATTGTATTGTATTTCTTTGTATTGTATTGTATTTCTTTGTATTGTATTGTATTGTATTTCTTTGTATTGTATTGTATTTCTTTGTATTGTATTGTATTTCTTTGTATTTTATTGTATTGTTTACCAATCAATACTATTATTATAGTATTATTCAATCTTCAAGTACTCTTCTGCCATCAAGTATCAGTAAAAACTCACTTCCAGAACTCCAGCGATTATTCTTCCGTTCCTTCGCTCAAACCACCCATGCAACTTTCACCACGTGTAGTAAATTCTATGTTAACTGTCAGATTGAATGTTACTTTTGTATCAACTGTTACATTAACCTCTGTATTAACTGTTACATTAACCTCTGTATTAACTGTTACATTAACCTCTGTATTAACTGTTACATTAACCTCTGTATTAACTGTTACATTAACCTCTGTATTAACTGTTACATTAACTTCTGTATCAACTGTTACATTAACCTCTGTATTAACTGTTACATTAACCTCTGTATTAACTGTTACATTAACCTCTGTATAAACTGTTACGTTAGTCTTCAGGTATACTTCTGTATTTGCTTATATGTTACTCATTGTGCTAACCTCAATGTTAACTTAAGACTTTTCTATTAACTGTGTACTTCAAATATTACGTTGTTTTTATTGAATATTCAACTTCTATTTTTTACCTGGTAACGTTAAGTTCTACGTTGTAACGTTAAGTTCCACGTTGTAACGTTAAGTTCTACGTTGTAACGTTAAGTTCTACGTTGTAACGTTAAGTTCCACGTTGTAACGTTAAGTTCTACGTTGTAACGTTGAGTTTTACGTCGTTCTACGGACTCGCACCTTTATATTTTGTGACATGAGTTTTGGAAGCAACGTTAACCCTTACGTTGAAGTTACAACGCACGGAGTCCCGTTAGAGTATCTGAGTAAGCTCTTACAATGAATAAGCTAGGATACGTTTTTCAATAGTATTTCTATTTCATGATAAATCTTATTTCAGTATTATTTATTCTTTTTTTAATTTATTCTTTGCAGTGATGTTAAATATTTCAATAAGAAGCCCTTCCGATCCAACTTTACCAGCTTTCTTCCACAAGAAGCTTTACGATCGGAACCATCACAAAATGTCGCTTATTCTTGTCTTATATACAGTCTTATATACACTCCCACTCACACGTCCATATATTCCTTTCACATTTCAATTTTTATCCAACTTCACATCTCTACTCAAATTTACGCCTCCATCTCCATATGCTACAACACACGAGTCCTGGCGTAAGTATGCTTACATACACGTTATTATATACGCACATCTCTATACAAGGACGCATTTTTTTACATACACACACATACACACACACACGTAGTCATGCCTATACACACATATACGTATAGATACATACGCAGCACTCAAGAACTTTTCACGCATGCGCCAAAATGCTTCAAACATTTTATAGCGCTGTATAGTTGAAAAAAATTCTGTTTTTGTCGAAGGAATTAACAAAGCTTTTAATTGTAACTTTGGTTTTGCATATAACTCTATGCACGTATATGTGTGTGTATGAAGTTCTGGTCATATGACTCTCTCGGCATTAACACCATTACCAAAGGCCCTTCGAAGCCAGCTTGAAAAGAAAGTATTAGTTTTATAGTCGATTTGTTGTTTTTTTGTTTATTTTTGTTTTTATTTTTTTGTTTGTTTTTTTGTTTGGTTTTTTGTTTGGTTTTTTGTTTGGTTTTTTGTCACTTGTTTTGTTTCCGATTGTTTTTTGTTTTCAATAAACAGTTTTGTTTTTTAAAAAGTTTTTTTAATGAATTGTTTTTTCTGAATTTTTTTCCTAATTGATTTTTATTTTGTTTTTTTTTTCGTTTTTTATACGTGTTTTTCATAACGATTATTTTTATTTGTTTTTTTATAGTTACGTCATTGCGCCATATTAACTTGCTGACCGCCCCTCTCCGCAGGCCTGTCAACAGTGCCTCTTATTGCCAACCTATAAACATTCACGTGCACAAGAAGTCACGTACACATGTAAACACGTACACACGTACACACGTGTGCACGTACACACTTACAAAGTTCCTAAAAGCGAACACAAACTTTTTTCTCCTCTTTCTTACATTCCTGTCCATTCAGATACGACTCCAAAATCTAATCGACAGTAGTGTCTGAGTCAAATTGATTTATTAATAATTATGAATTCAATTGAAGCTAGTGAAATTGTAAATCACTAACGAAGCCCGTATGAAGTTTAATATCACAAGAATACATTCATGGTTTATTTCACTGGACAGCAACGAAAAATTTGTTAATTTTATCATTATAATTCAATAAAGCGAAATGAGACAAAAGCTGTCTGAAACTTGGAACTTTTACAATATCTTTGTCATAATTTCATTCTTTTTTCATAACTTCCTCATTCACTCTCTACACATCCAGGTGATTTCAAGCTCTCTCATTACACGCCCATCTCTCATTCCGAATATTCCCTCCTCACATCCACCTTGGAAGACCCTGCAAACCATCCCAATTCAGTCATTCATCCTCTTCCTCTTCTTCTTCCTCTTCTTCCTCCTTTTTATCCTCTTGTTCCTCCTCTTCTTCCTTCTGTTCCTCCTCTTCTTCCTCCTGTTTTTCCTCTTTCTTCTCTTTACCTCTTCCTTCTCCTGTTCTTTTTCTTCCTTCTACGGTTTCTCTTCTTTTTTCAGTTTTTCCTCTTATTTCTGTTTTTCTTTTCCTTTCTATTCCTCTTTTTCCTCTTCCTGTTTATTTTTTTCCTCCTTGTTGCTCCTTTTCACCCTTCTCTTTCTTTTTTTCTGATCCCTCGGATCCGATGGTCACTTGGACTTGCTGTTCAGTTTCCAGCCCACTGATTGTTTGTTCACGTTGTTTATTTAAAAACCTCTAGAAGCCTCCAACCATTTCCTCTTTCCCTCCTTCTCACACCTCCTGAGCTGTCTTGAAAGCTCATTTTTGATCAAAAGATCTATTGAAGCTTGTACCAGGAATATAAAATGAACCAATAAAAGTCGAG
>OX387251.1:9104429-9116929 GCA_947562095.1 Branchellion lobata | reverse complement strand
ATAATAATAATAATAATAATAATATAATAATAATAATAATAATAATAATAATAATAATAATAATAATAATAATAATAATAATAATAATAATAATAATAATAATAATAATAATAATAATAATAATAATAATAATAATAATAATAATAATAATAATAATAATAATAATAATAATAATAAATAATAAAAATAATAATAAGAATAATAATAATAATAATAATAATAATAATAATAATAATAATAATAATAATAATAATAATAATAATAATAATAATAATAATAATAATAATAATAATAATAATAATAATAATAATAATAATAATAATAATAATAATAATAATAATAATAATAATAATAATAATAATAATAATAATAATAATAATAATAATAATAGAAAGTGTAGCAACAGCCCGCTGAATCTCATCGAAATCAGCTTGAAAGATGTTGCCATCGTTCGTAACACGTAATCCCCTCTATGGATTTTTGTCTTATTATTATTATTATTATTATTATTATTATTATTATTATTCTTTTTATTATTATTCTTCTTCTTATTCTTCTCTTTATTATTTTTCATTACTATTATTCTTTTCATTATTATTTTTTTATTCATGTTATTTTTTCATATATTTTTCCAAAGTCTTTATCAGTTTAATTTTGTTGTTATTTCCCATCAGTTTACTCATGCATCCTTTTAATTTTGTCTTTTCATTTTTTATTTTTTCCGTTCCTAATTTTTATATATTTATATATTTGTGTTTTTAATGTTACTTTTTTCATTCCAATGTGGTTATACACATTTTCCTAGTGTTATTTTTATTTTTGTTGTTATTATTATTTTATTTGATGATTTTATTATTTTGTTTTCAACAGCAACATGATTATCCCACTTGTTACTTTTATCGTCATCGATTGCTTGGCGTGTTATATACGCAAAGCGCTGCTCGTGTCAGCAGACCCTCTTGGGGTAATCTAAGCCTCTTCCCTCAAGCAACTTGTAACAGATCACTCAACCTTCTGCTCATCCGTATCCATGGAAACAATTTAAATATTCCGAATCTCTTATTTTTAATCATTTCACTAATTTTATTACTATGGTATGATCCTTTTTTTCTATTAAAGTATTAATATTATTTTTTAAATTATTATTCTTATTATGTTTCTTTGGTGGCGGCTGTAGTTACCTCTCAGTACAACTTGTACACTGTTACAAGGCGTTCGTGATTTATTTGAATCTATGAAGCTGCATAGCGCTTTGTCGCAAGCATTCAAAGGCGCTCCGAAAAAAATGTTTCATTCGCTGCTGTTGACCGCTAGGTAACCAAGCAACAATAGCATCACGTCTCTTCCAGAATTGCCTCTCAGTGCATCACCGGCCTGAGAAACCCAGTTGGAAAACATTCCATGGGCTCAATGCTCTGTAACAAAACTTCTTAACCACCGGGCTGCAGACGACAGACAAGAACTGAAATTCGTACAAAGTATAAGTACGTGGCCTCGAAACTCGAAACGGGGTTAACGCTACTATAATAATATTCGTGTTTGTATTGTATTGTATTGTATAAAAAGCAAGAATACTTTATGAAGAATATAGAATTCATGTTAAAAAAATAGCAGGTTATCTTTCGAAGAAATGATCAAGAAATACCAAAAAGACTTTATAGTTGTTGAAGTAGGATGGAAAAGTCAAAAGCAGAAAACTTTGAACGGAAAAGTAGAGATTGTCAAAAGAGAGCAAAGAATAATTACATATCAGAAGACCGCTCAAGTTGTAACATTTCCGACGTTTTTCTGGATTTGCTTCCAAAAAATCTACAAAAATAAACACATAATTATATAATTATATAAGTTTTCGATACTTCAGAAGACTTTTAATTCCCTTTTGAAATTCGGCTGTTTTCTTTTCTCTACATTAAGTCGCTTTTCTTACATTGCATACTTTTCTATTCTTCGCGTTCCGTGAATTTCTCAGTCAGTTATTAAATTGTGAGGTGGGCAAAAACAGGTAATAACCGAATTTCGTCAGCTTAATGGTCAAAAGCAAGACCGTGTACTTATGGAATGTATCTACACTCTTCGTTCACAACAGATTCTTAGAAAACGAAACTGCGGAGTTTCTATGAACAAAACTTCGTTCATAGAATTTGTTTTCTTGTATCAAACATCGAGAAGTTTTTGACTTTGAAACCAGCTGAGCCACTTAAAAAATTAATTTCTAGACAAAGTTCAGCTGAAGTTTATCTTATGAACAATAGCATGCCACTATAATAATACTCGTATTCGTATTGTATTGTATTGAACTACTGACCCAAAATGTACAAAAAAACAAAAACTAAAATTAGACATAAATATTTTTTAAAAACATGGAAAAATATTTATTTATGCTTCAATTTTCCTTCTATACGATTCAGTTTTTAGTTGGAGAAATAATTACTAAATCGCACAGTCCTATGAGCTGAAAAAATAACTAAGACATTTTGGTTTGGTTATCATCTTTTTTCTAGAACATTAGATTTTGATATTAAAGACGCTGAAGCAAAGTTCAGGTGCAGTCATATTTCACATTTGTTTTGCGCTGATACTTATTTTTTAGTTCGAGTGATAAGTGCCACAAATTATGCACGTTTTTTAAATTTAAAGCTAGGATTTGCATCTAAACAGATCTCATTTGCCACTGTTAAGTGTTGCAGCTTAAAGTTATCATATTTTTTACATTTTTATGAAATAATATTGACTCTCGGTTATTTTGGAAAGTTTGCTTCTGCATGCGCTTCAAGTTTTTGAAACATAAAGAAAGCAGTCAAACTTTCTCAAAACATGCCAAATGAAAATAATTTCGAAGGCAGTTTTTTTTGAATGTTTGATACCACCACCAAATCCCAGTTGAAAAATGGATGGTGATGGAGGAATGGAGGATGATGAGATGGAGGTGGGCATGAGGGAGAGGTCAAAGACTTGGCATTGCTCGAGAGTCAATTACGTTGACACCTTTATCCATTTCGACACAATCACTGAAAAGGTTGTTGCACTGTTTAGCATTATACAAAACAACTTCATTGTATGATTTACAAAAATAATTCACAAAAAATATCATTTCAAGGCAAAAGCGTCAGGAGAAGATGACATAAAGGGGAAAGATGATGGATCTTTGGCCAAACCATCCAACCTCTCTCACTCTTTGTCTCCTCTAGAACTGCTTCCAACATCATCAAAGAAAAACACTTCACGAAAAAATGCATGGGGCGATGCCTCATACGCAGATATGATCACCTGGGCCATTGAAAGCACTCCCGACCAGCGCATGACCCTGACACAGATCTACAAGTGGCTGATCAACAACAATGACTACTTCCAACAGCGCTCCGACGGACCTGCTTCCATGGGGTGGAAGGTGCAGTCTGTATGATACCTAGAGAATAATCTGTTTTTTTTATTTGCAAATTATTTTAAAGATGATCAAAGTTTTCATTTTTTAATTTTTCCAAGTTTTCATTCTAGATTTTTTTTCACTCCATTTCTTTAAATCTTTTTAATTCTCTACCCTGACCACACAACCATCCAGTCTTCAACCTCACTCACTCAATCAATCTCAACCCACAAACATCCTATCCCTTCCAGAATTCCATTCGGCACAACCTCTCGTTGCATCCGCAGTTCTGCAGGGTGCAGAAGGAGGGGGCGGGCAAGAGCAGTTGGTGGACAGTTGAAAAAGACCTCCTCAAGATCAAGCCTCCTCGGCGACGAGCCACCATGGGAGACCCCCTCCTTCTCAACAAGAAACGAGCCAAGGCTGGTGTTGTTGTTAATGTTGCTGTCTTTTGTTGTTGTCGTTGTTTTGTTTTGTTCTGTTGTTGATTTAAAAAAAAATTTTTTTTCCTTTTTTTAATCCATTATTCATTGTTTTTTTCATTATTATTGATCATTATTGTTATTATTAATGCTCATTTATCTCAGTCTACTGCATTCAATTAATCTTGTTATTTCGTTGCGGCTGCCATAACTTAAATGCATCTTCCTGCTACTCAAGGGGGTTTTCGTATGTTTCAGTATGCCTCGTTTACTTTTTAATTGTAGTAATGAACTTGACTTTGGATTCATCCACTTTATTACTTTTATGACTGCCATTAGTGGAGTTTGATTTTTTGTTTTTCGACTTTTTAACTTTGCATACAATGTTTTGAGAATCAAATTGCAAGCTCACCGAAAAATTATTGCAAATTTGATTTTTAAAACTTTTAAATTCTCATTTTTTCGCATCTCACTTCAAACATCATCACCTTCCAGGTGAATCGTAAGTTGAGGATGCTGAGCTCGGAGGGTGGTGAGCAGGAGGGTACAGAGACAAAGAAGAAGCACATGAGTTTGGATGCCGAGACAGAGCACCGATTATCCTTCTCACTTTTCAAAACCGAGATGGACAATAAGAGCTCTGAGGGCCAGAAGATCTTTCTCAAGAGGCAATCTCCAACTTCTCACTTCAATTCCCCCGTTGACTCGCCAGCCACCACCGCCTCTTTTGTCGTCTGCTCCAGCCTTCCGCTCACCTCCTCCACATTTCTTGTCCCCCTCACTTTCACCCAACCCCCCACCCTGCAACTGCCCTCTCTGCAACCTCCTACTTCCAACAACTCCACCGACAACCAGCCTATTATCTACTGTGTTCCTGCCAACATTGAAGGACAACTCATCAACCAGGTTTTCTCTTTTACTCATTCATCCTCCTCATCCATTCATCACTTTTTCATTCATTCATCATTCTTTTAGTTATTTTTATTAACGAGTCTTTGTTAATTTTGTTGTTTTTTTTTTTTCATAAAATGAAATTCAAGATTTTTCATTTTTCATTTTTTGGCAGTTGGTGTTGTCGGAGCAGGCAGTCAGTCAGGCAGGGAGCACTTCACAGTCTTGCCAGCCATCGCAACCTATCTTTGTACAACAACAACAACTTCCAAAGTTGCAACAACAACCAGTGTTCACTCTCAACAACAACAACACACTGCTTAGCAACTTCCAATCAAGCACTAACGCTCTTTTAGAACAATCGCCCTCCAACAACCAATCAACATCACCCAACAACAACCATCCCCTTCTTACTAGCAACTTTCAAAATCTCAATCTCAACAACAGCAACAAAAATACTACACAGCAACAAAACAACGTCAAAAACAATTCACAGCAACAAGATTGCAATAACACGCAACAACAAAAAGCGCAACACAACAAAACCTACAACCTGCCTGAGAAACGGAAGCGCTTGTTGTTGCGGCTGTTGCACTCACAGAAGTTTTGCCAAATCAGAAGGGACAACCCTGCACTCAACCAACGCATCATCGGCATTCTCCACAAGAAGAAACAACTACTCAACAACAACAATGACAATGACAACGACGATAACAATATCAACACCAACAATGATATTAACATTAGTGATAGTGATTCAACTGATACGGATAATAGGAATAGTAATAATAATATTGCTATTAATATTAACAATGCTGGTGGCAGTAATTTTATTGACGTCAACAACGGACTTTTGCTAAATTCACCGAATTCACCTTTAAACTCATCACCACTCCATAAACCGTCATCCTTGTCGTCATCACCTCATCAACCGTCACCATTAGCTTTACCTTTTCACCAAGCGTCACCACTTTCATCATTTCTCCATCAACCATCGCCACTATCATCGTCACCTCAACAACACCAATTGTCTTCTCAACAACAACAGCAACTACAACAACAACAACTACAGCAGCCTCAAACCACCAGCAACAACAGCACACTTTCAGCATCTTCACACTATCAATCTCTCTTTCAACCTCAGTCCAACCAGGCCTCCACCCTCGAGTCAGTGCCACTGCTTGCAGACAGGTCATACCAGGGCCACAAGCCACCATTGCCACCACCACCTCTGCACTCCAACCACAATCTTGACGGGCTCATCCTCAAACAACTTGAACTCGACGATGGCTACAAGGAAGAAGAACAACAACAACTCAACTACATCAACGAAATCATCTCTGAAAGACTAGACGAACACATCCTCAACAACATAAATCTCAACAACAACAACAACAACAACACGTCGTCTAACTTCTCTCTAAACAACAACAACAACAGTGATCTTACAAACAAAATGGATTTGAGCAATAACATTCTCGACATCAACAACAGCAACAATAACAACAACAACGTTGACAACGCCGCTTTCGATGACGTAACTTTGATGACGTCATTGGATGAACAGTCATTGCTCGAAGATATGGATATTTTCCAATGCCTCCTCACTGATGAAGAAGACAACATCAATATCAACAACAACAACAACAATAACAACATTGTTGACGACATCACCAGTGACAATGATAACATCTTTATCGATGCTGCTTCTCCCTTTCACGCCACCAACGAACACGACAGCAACAACATCAACAACAGTATCAACAATTATACCAACGACACCAATGAAAACAAAAACAACAACAGTAACAATTACATGAAGATCCTCAATATAACCAACAGTGATATAGTGGCTGGTTCGAACGAAAGGCAAGCGTTATGACGTAAGGGAAGTTACACGGCTGCGTGCATCTTTGTACATATTCACCTGTAACATACCGATGATTGTGCGTGTGTGTCTGTTCTATGTTTTTGTTTGTTTGTGTTCTTTGCTACTCTATTTCGACGTTGGCGTTTGATTGCAGAGGCGTTGGAGATGAAATTTGACTAAGTCATGGAGGTATGATATTATGTTTGATGTTGCCAGACAACATACTTTACATCTTGTTTGTAACTTGTGTGTGAACTTGTTTGTAACATAATCGTGAACGTGTTTGTAACATAATCGTGAACAAAGTTGTCACTAACTTTCATCCACGGTTTTCCGCCTACTATGTATATATATTACCTGGCCTCTCTTTCCAACGTTGCTCCACACTCCGCCCACTCCACTCCACCACCACCACATTCACCACCACCACCGTAACTACTACCGCAACCATTTCCATAACAACCATCACCACAACAACCACCATAACAACCATCACCACAACAACCACCATAGAAACCATCACCACCATCATCTACCCCTCCCCTTCATCAGCAGATCTTGTCCACCATTGTGCCTTCGTCTTCGACCCGCCATCTTTGAAACCTTTTTTGGATATTTTGTTTTAATTTAATTAATTTTAGAATTTTCCGTTTGTTTTATTTATTTTATTTTTTGGTTAATCTCTCATTTCAAGTTCATTTCGTTAAGTTTTTTTGCATTTTTGCCAAATTAAAAATTCAGTTTTTAATTGTCAAAAATCAATTTACTCCATATTTCTCTATTTTAGAATCTTCATTGTTATTATTATTAATATTGTTATTACTACTGCTACTACTACTACTACTACTACTACTACTACTACTACTACTACTACTACTACTACTACTACTACTACTACTACTACTACTACTACTACTACTACTAGTACTACTGCTACTACTACTGCTACTACTACTTCTACTACTACTACTACTACTACTACTACTACTACTACTACTACTACTACTACTACCATTGCTTCTTCCCATGGTGTAGGTCTTAACCAACATTACACATTACTGTGTAATCAGGCAGCTTGAGTCACGCAAGTATCATATCGAAATAATCTCGCCACGTGTATATGAAATCCGTCTCCATTGATAATTGTACTTTGGCTATACTTTTACTTACAATAATAATATTTAATATAATAATAATTTTAACTATTATTTCCAAAATAATATTGTTAGTGTTTGTTACTTTATTTCTTTTATTATTATTATTATTATTATTATTATTATTAGTAGTAGTAGTAGTAGTAGTAGTAGTAGTAGTAGTAGTAGTAGTAGTAGCATAATCCTTATCGCCATCATTATCATAGCTTCCACTTGGCAGGCTCTGTCTCACCATGTATGGCGAAACACTTCATTGCAATCAAACCACCACGCTGTATCCCCCTTGACTGACCATCGCACGCATAATAGGGACACAACTTGGTAGTGCAGATTTGTGCTTCCCCGCAACAAGGACTCCTTTCGTACGTCATTCAGCCGTATTGGCGGTGATGACTGTTATTTTCGAATGTACACAATATTGATCTAAATTTGTTTCTGTCATGTGGATCGGTTATCATTCATGTAGTTACTTTCACTAAAGTTAGGCCTTCCTTCCATCAAGCATGTTGAACCATTCATCTTTCATTCTGAAGATATCACCCTCACCACTGCTACCATCATCTTCACCGCTACCACCACCACCACCGCTACTATTATCACCACCATCACCACTACCACTATCGCCACTACCACCACTATCACCATCATCACCAACGTTACCACCATCGCTAGCATCATGGTCGCCATCGTAGATACCGACATGGTTGCCATGGCTGCATTGTTGTTGAAGAGTTATAAGCATTAACAGTGGCCTCACTAAGTCCTCATTGCGATTGTTTGTTTGTTCGAACCTAATTATCCAATTAACGAGTTATTTATTGTTTTTAGTTGTTATATTGTTAGTGTTCTTGTTATTATTATTATTTTTATTATTTTTGTCATTATTATTTTATGTATTCTCATTATCATTATTGTAGTTCTTATTAATATTATTTATGTTTATTGTTCGTGTTGTTAACTACGTAATTCATTTTCAATGCGTCACTTGGACACATGGGCAATTATAATTACAGTCTGCAAGGCCAAATAGCCGACACTTGTTGTGATTGGCGTTTCCGCTCTCGCTCTTTGCTCCTCCAGTGCAACAACAAGACGCTTGTGATGATAACGATGATGATGATGATGATGATGATGATGATGATGATGATGATGATGATGATGATGATGATGATGATGATTTTTATGATGATGACGTCGACGACGACGACGTTTTAAATAAGCTTACAACGACCGCAGTGTCGTATGAATGTTGCATGTTCTCGGGTGCTTCCGAAGCATCCTCGCTTCGAGTGCTGGCTTGAGAGACCAGCTTGGTGCTCATCAGGTGCTACATAAATGCACTTGATACTTTTCATCTTGAAGCCAAGGCTCAACCTCGCGTCAAGAGTGTTGCTTACAATCTACTATAATATAATATGATAGACTGTAATACAATATAATACAATGTATTAAAATCAAATATATTATAATGAAATACATTACAATAAAGTATAATGCAAGGCATCACACTGCAGTTAAATTCTATACCAACACGAGTATTTTCTTAGTGGCATTATCCAACAAAGTTGCAAGTCCATGCAGGTGGCCAACAACAACCATAAAAATAACAACTACAACATTGACAACAACATTTACAACATTAACAACAACAGTAAAAACAGCAACAGTTACAACATTAACAACAACCACAACATCAACAACTATAAAAACAACATCACCAACAACAGCTGTACATGCTGCCCCATCCTAGTGCTCGCAAATCGACTTAACGTTAGCTTCGGATATTTATAATTAATTTTTTATTTATTTGTTTATGTTTAAAAGATTCTTTACATTATTTTTCTTTTTAAATCTTTTATATCTGTTTTTATAGATTTTTGAATAGTTCGAATGTGAGTTTTGTATTTAAAATGTTTATTTGATACCTTTAATGTTCGTGTTTTATTTCGTAACTTCCACGCAGGCACTAGCGCCTTCACGGCACTCCCACTTGCGTTCTGAAGCACTTTGAAAACTTGAACACGTCTTTCATTCTCCCACACAGGTGATCGACACTCACTTATCCACTCTTATCACTATTCCTCATTCGTCTCATCTATCACGTTCCTTCTCAGTCCGTCTTATTAGCTTTTTCAGTCCGTCTCACTACCTTTCTCAGTCTGTCTCACTACCTTTCTCAGTCTGTCTCACTACCTTTCTCAGTCCGTCTCACTAACTTTCTCAGTTTGTCTCATTATCTTTCTCAGTCCGTCTCACTATCCTTCTCGGTCTGTCTCACTATTTTTCTCAGTCCGCCTCACTGTCTTTCCAAGTTCGTCTACCTATCTCTTTAAGCACGTTTGATTATCCGTTTTAGTAACTTTAATTATCTTTTTAAGTATTTTTAAGCATCTTTTTAGCCTGTTTTAGTATTCTTTCATTTGCAAAGCTCCCTCGCAAGCTATCGTTCCATCCTCATTGCCACAGTTGCATGTTATCCTCGTGTGATTGACTGATTCTTGTCATTTGAATAAAAAGGCTAAACGTAAAACTTGCCACTATGAAGTTGTTTATATTTTGCTTGTTCCAAATTTTTGAAAACTCTCGAAAATTTTCCCCATTGTTTTTGTCTTTATTATTAAAACAACATTGAAGTTGGTCGTTTTAATAACTCCTATCTTCTGATTGAAAATATTTGACCGTTTGGCCAAAGAGGCTTTACAGAAACTTGATTTAGCTTAGATTAGATTCTGATGGAAAATATTTTGAAAAATTAAGTTTTTTGGAATTTAAAAAAAAACAATTTTAAAGGAATAGGACTAGTTACGAAGATTACAACACTATAAGTGAAACGCATTGCTAGCAAGGTGTTTTAGCAGATGAAACCACCTGATTGAATATTCTGAGTAACAGCAAAAAAGCGAGGCGCCTAATGGACTAGTCATGGGTTCGAATTCAGGTAGTTGCTCATTAAAGTACAGAAGGTTTGTGTGATTTCTTATCAACCTTTGGTTTTTATTAAAAAATCAGCTTCATATGAACTAAAATCAAAATCTTTTTTATTTTTACAATAATACCGCCCATCGCTGTTTTGAAGTTATTTATATCACAAACTGCGCAATGACGCACTGGATATTCCAGGGTCTGCATGCTTTATATCACGTCTGCCACTGTTTTTCAACCTGAGCCGCCGTGAGGTTTTGAGCGTTGTTTGCTTCTCAGCGGATTACTCTCTCCAAGTTATGAGCTTTTATACAAAATATTTTTTTAAATAATTGTTTTGCAACTTGGTATAAAATAGAAAAGAAAAATTAATGTGATTTGGTATATTATTTCACATTGATTAAGACAGGGAATCCAAATGAAAACGTGAGCTTTATGGTGGTGAACCTAGAATGAATTTCCGTAGCATCTGTGCCTTCAGAACAGGGGTGATAATCAATCAATAAAACAAGAAGGTGCTCTGAAGAATAGATCTCGTCTGTTAGTTTATTGATATTGCCTTCAGCAATGTAATTATTTAACATTTTTTGCTTTCCATTATTGGTTTTTTCACTGCCAAAAGTGGCGCAAGAGGCGAGTGTTGACGAAGGCCCGACTGGGTTCCTGTTAGACGACACACCGTTGTAAGAATTCGTTGTGCGTAGAACAGCAACGTGGATGGGCTTTTTGATCTTCAAAAGTTCTCACTTGGGCTTTCAAAAAACCTTTTTCGTTCAATAAATTTTTATCTTGTTCCTTTCATTTGATTAAAGTAATTTATTAATTTCAACAATGTAACCTGCAGTTCCATGATGAGATAATCGGCTTTTTTATGTGGTTTTCACGTCCAAGCCTTTAAACAGTGTGCAAAAGGAGCTCGAGTTTCTTTTTTTATCTATTAATCTAGTAATTAATTATTTTATTTATAAATTGGCTCTTATGGAACGTCATTTTTTCGATGGGATTCAGTCAAATCGCGCAAAAGTTGAAAAATGTATTCAAAAGAAAAATTAATTTAAAAATTAAGAAATTAATTAAAAAAAAAACTTCATAAACAATTACTAATGTGCACATTGACTCATTCGTTATATGTGAAGAGCATTTTTCTGTCTTAATGCTTTTACTCAGATAAGCTTAGATCCAAGTATGTTGAATTAATGAATGAGCGTAAAGTTTGTTATAGCGCGTAGTTGCAAACTAGGTGGCTTCAGAGGCGTTCAGATTCGATCAAGCATAAGGTTATAGGTGGGTTTTGCCAAAAGGGAGTTTTTAGTAATTTACGAAAATTTAACAATGAGGTTGACAAGCGGAAGTTGTGCGAAAAAGTTCCATAGGTGAGGGGCAAAATGGAAGAAAGAACGATGAACGAAGAAATTTGGGGAAACTGGCTGATGCATTGGGGACTGGATGAATAAAGAAAAGCGATTTATGTGGGCGTCGAACAGAGAGGACATCATGTAAGTAGGCTAGTTGACAAGTGGTAAAGAGATTTGCTACAAGCCACATCAATTTGAATTCGGATTTTTAGGTTATCGGCAACCAATGCAAGCGAGCAAGGCAGGCGCGAGAAGAACCAAAGTAATCGGTTTGAAAAACAATTCCGGTGGAATGATCCTGAAAAGATTGCAACTTAGAAAGGACGTAGGTTGTAAGACCACAAAAAAGAGAGTGGCAATAGTACAATTTTGAGATGACTAATGAAACTGTGAAAATAACAGCAGTATGTACATAATGCTAAAGAGAGCACTACAAATTTCTTGATTTGATTAGCTTAGATTAGCTATATTAAATGAAATGACATAACATTGAACGCAAAAAATAACGAAAAATCTATAAAA
>OX387251.1:9076929-9096929 GCA_947562095.1 Branchellion lobata | reverse complement strand
TATGGGTGGATTGCTAAAGAGAGAAGTACAATGATTACAAATATTAGTCGATAAAACAAATTATTAATATAAAAAAAACACACAGGTCGTCAATGGCGTAAGAACAACATGAAGAGTATGTCAGCCATCTACCAGAAGGTTCGACACCGACTCAACGACGACTGGGCTTATGGAAACGGTGGGTGGGCCTGCAAGGATAGGGTGTACAAGGATAGGGTGTGCAAGGATAGGGTGTACAAGGATAGGGTGTGCAAGGATAGGGTGTGCAAGGATAGGGTGTGCAAGGATAGGGTGTACAAGGATAGGGTGTGCAAGGATAGGGTGTGCAAGGATAGGGTGTACAAGGATAGGGTGTGCAAGGATAGGGTGTGCAAGGATAGGGTGTGCAAGGATAGGGTGTGCAAGGATAGGGTGTACAAGGATAGGGTGTACAAGGATAGGGTGTGCAAGGATAGGGTGTACAAGGATAGGGTGGGCAAGGATAGGGTGTACAAGGATAGGGTGTACAAGGATAGGGTGTGCAAGGATAGGGTGTGCAAGGATAGGGCCTGCAAGGATAGGGTGTGCAAGGATAGGGTGTACAAGGATAGGGTGTACAAGGATAGGGTGTACAAGGATAGGGTGTACAAGGATAGGGTGTACAAGGATAGGGTGTGCAAGGATAGGGTGTACAAGGATAGGGTGTGCAAGGATAGGGTGTACAAGGATAGGGTGTACAAGGATAGGGTGCGCAAGGATAGGGTGGGCAAGAAGGGGTGTGCAAGGATAGGGTGCGCAAGGATAGGGTGTGCAAGGATAGGGCGTGCAAGGATAGGGTGCGCAAGGATAGGGTGTGCAAGGATAGGGCGTGCAAGGATAGGGTGTGCAAGGATAGGGCGTACAAGGATAGGGTGTGCAAGGATAGGGTGGGCAAGGATAGGGTGCGCAAGGATAGGGTGTGCAAGGATAGGGTGTGCAAGGATAGGGTGTGCAAGAAGGGGTGTAACTTGGTTTGGAGATGTAATTGTATTATATTGAAGAATCACTTGTTGTTTGTTTTAGTTTTATTGTTATTGTTGAACATAATAACAAAAAAACTTATTTCAATTATTTTTTATTTCTATTTCTATTTTTCTCAAAGGCAGCAAACTTAATACAACCACTAGGGCCACCACAACCACCATCACCACCACAACACCCTCACAGACGTGGACGCGAGACCATGGGATTTCCAGTCGGAAGAGAGTGTGGCGAAGATGGCCATAGACCAGTTCAACAACAGGCGCTACCAGACCTCCAGGGACGACCCCAGCACCAACAACAACGCCACTGGCGGTGTATCAAGCTCCCTCAGCATCCTGCACGACTTCACGCCCGTGGATAACTGCCTGCAGAGCGTGCTGAACAATAAGGTGGAACTGAGTCGAGAGTTCGAAGAGAACTATGAGGAGTGGCTCGAATGTGAGGTTGGTGGTGTGTGTCGTGGTGGTGTGTGTCGTGGTGGTGTGTGTCGTGGTGTTATGAGGTTGGTGGTGTGTGTCGTGGTGGTGTGTGTCGTGGTGTTATGAGGTTGGTGGTGTGTGTCGTGGTGGTGTGTGTCGTGGTGGTGTGTGTCGTGGTGTTATGAGGTTGGTGGTGTGTGTCGTGGTGGTGTGTGTCGTGGTGTTGTGTGTCGTGGTGTTATGAGGTTGGTGGTGTGTGTCGTGGTGGTGTGTGTCGTGGTGGTGTGTGTCGTGGTGTTATGAGGTTGGTGGTGTGTGTCGTGGTGGGGTGTGTCGTGGTGTTATGAGGTTGGTGGTGTGCGTCGTGGTGGTGTGTGTCGTGGTGTTATGAGGTTGGTGGTGCGTGTCGTGGTGGTGTGTGTCGTGGTGTTATGAGGTTGGTGGTGTGTGTCGTGGTGGTGTGTGTCGTGATGTTATGAGGTTGGTGGTGTGTGTCGTGGTGGTGTGTGTCGTGGTGTTGTGAGGTTGGTGGTGTGTGGGGTTGTGTGGTCGTGGGGTTGTATGGCGTGTGTTGGTGGTCATGGTTTTTTTATTGCTTAAATTATTAAGGTCGGTTTTGTATAAATACAAATGGCTGTTTCAACGTTAACAACAGCGAAGTTAAGCTTCAAAATCTTCAAGATAGCATGGATTCAATTAACAAAAATGGTCAATGCTCTTCAGTTCAACGCCGCTATAATAATCTCTCATCTTATCCTGTGCTCTCACAAGGTTGATATCAATAGTGGTCCGGGCATATCATTGCAATGATATAAATTGGCAGGTGTTTGCGCAGAAGATCGACTGGAACCAGTTTCTGACGGCTGCCAACTGAGCTGTCGAGTGTTTGTTATCCCTCTCAGTGTTTAACCCTTTTGTGCACTTTCGAGTGAAACAGAATCACCTTGTGACTGTCTTGTAAAATGTTTTTTTAGCCTTAAAACCTCGCTACATTAAGTTTAGAGTAACTTCAATTGTAATAAAAGCTTCTGACCAGTATGCAATCAGCAGCTTATGAATGCTTTGATTAGATTGGCTTATGAGGCTGACTGATATTGTGCGGGTTTGTAATATTACAGCATTGGCTAACTTGTAAGTTTCACTTGTAACAAGACAGCATACAGGCCTTTCAAGGCCGAATTATAAGCACTACCTCTTCAACCACCTCGACTTTCTTCTTCTTAAAAACTAATTTTAGATGTTCAAATTAATATTTATAAAATTTTTAATGTTTAAATTAATACTTTCAAAAATGCCAACTTTAAAGTTCAACTTTTTATCCATCAATTGTGGTGCATATGAAGCAAGAGAAGGCAACTCAACCAATTGGTTTATTGAAATGCTGCATCGCCACAAGAGTGCATGTGAGGAGGTTTTCGGGAGCGACCGTATGGAGGTGTGAAAAGGATCCTTGAGTGTTCTTTAAATTAGATTTATTAATTATATATTTATATGGGTTATATTATAGTGGTGTTAAATGATGTTTAAATCATATTTGAATATTTTTTAAATGTTAAATAGTGTTAAAATTACTGAAGTGGCGTCGAATGGTGTCAAAAGCATGCTTTAAGTGGTGCTAAAGGACAGTATGAGGTTTTCAAAGGGTGCGGTGGAGGTATGTAGGAAGAAATAGTGACGTAGCGGAGGTTCCAGTGGTTGGTGTAACAATGCAGTAACTAAGATAGATGACGAAGCAGTCTAACGCATGAGATGACAGCGGTCAGAATGGTAGGTTGCGTATTGCCGATCTGAGCCATAACTAGGTGTGGTGTAATGGAAATAAATCGTGTATACAATTGAAGTAGAAAATGATACAAAATGATGAAGAATGCTTGAGTTTGTACCAGTATGCTGACACAGAGAATGTTTAATACCAACAGAAGCAAAATATTGAAAGACCAAACTTAATATCCATGTTTATCGCCCATGTAAACGCTGTGGAGCTGTTAATACCAGAAAACATATGTATGGTATGAATGGTGGTACCTTTGAAGAGGTGAGTCGAGACATGAATGTTGCTTGAAGAGAAAGACTAATTAAAATTTAAACGTCATTGAAAACCCACTTGAATAGAACAACGAAACCGAACCGCTTTAAAGGTGCCAACTTTTGATCATTTTTCTTTCAAAATTTTACGATAAACAATTAACTTTTAAAAGTTATAACTAAAGAAATGGATTTTTTTAAATAATAAAATGAAATAAACAAGCAGGTGTGCAGAAGGTTGTCGTGGCCTGCATGAATTTGGCACCAAACGCTAGAAACGGAATTGGAAATGAACAGACGGAAACGGAAAAGCCATCGGAAGGATTGGAAGAGATATTAACGTTGGTGAATTTAGACTTTATCCGTCGTATTAGTTGTATGGAACTGGAACGACGCAACATATAGATGTAGATGGAGGTGTGGAAAGGTGTTGATGATGTTGGAAACGTGGAAAGTTGACGAGGTGGTTGTTAACCAGTTAAAATTGATTTTGATTGATAATCAACAATACATTGAAGTAACAGTAACAACTGTGAGGAATAACGCACGAATATACAAAAAAGCGAATTTGACAAAGGTCATTTATCCTATTAACTATCAATTATTCAATTAAACTGTTTACCATTATCAGACCTATCGAGTGTGTAATTAAACGACTCTTAATTGATCAGTGATACGACCAGTCACCACAGCCATCTACAAGATAGGTGGCAGTGGTGAGAAAGCTAGTAAATTGATATTATGATGGAGTACGAAACAAAGTGATATAAGAGAGTATACTGTAACACTGTATAAAGCGCTGAAATGCACACAACTGCACAGTCCATGGTAAATGCAATGAGGAAAGTTCCGTTGGAGGTTGTGCTGAGGTTTCTGCGTGAGAAGGTTGATGATTGATGGTGGGTGGGTGAAGGTAGATGATTGATGATGGGTGAGTGAAGGTAGATGATTGAGGATGGGTGGGTGAAGGTAGATGATTGAGGATGGGTGAGTGAAGGTAGATGATTGAGGATGGGTGAGTGAAGGTAGATGATTGAGGATGGGTGAGTGAAGGTAGATGATTGATGGTGGGTGGGTGAAGGTAGATGATTGAGGGTGGGTGGGTGAAGGTAGATGATTGAGGATGGGTGGGTGAAGGTAGATGATTGAGGATGGGTGAGTGAAGGTAGATGATTGAGGATGGGTGGGTGAAGGTAGATGATTGAGGATGGGTGAGTGAAGGTAGATGATTGAGAATGGGTGGGTGAAGGTAGATGATTGATGATGGGTGGGTGAAGGTAGATGATTGAGGGTGGGTGAGTGAAGGTAGATGATTGAGGATGGGTGGGTGAAGGTAGATGATTGATGGTGGGTGGGTGAAGGTAGATGATTGAGGGTGGGTGAGTGAAGGTAGATGATTGATGGTGGGTGGGTGGAAGATGATTAAGGAACCAACCACTTGTTTTCTTCGAGCCAGGAGCGTTGAGAGGGGGCTTTGAAGGACACGTTGAACTGCCGCATGGCCTGCTCCAAGGAGTGGTGGTTGCCTGTGTGGTAGGAGGCCACAGCGTTGTGGAAGAGAGTCAGCTGCTTCTGCATCACCTTCACCTGAGTGATGGTGGTGGTTGTAGTAGTAGTTGCGATGGTAGTTATAGTTATAGTGGTTGTTTTCATTGTGTTAGTCGTAGTGTTGTGGTAGTTTTAGTTGTATCAGTGACGGCGGTTGCAGTAGTTATGGTTGTTGTGGTAGTTGTGGTGGTGGCGGTATTAATAATAATAATTATTAATAATATAATTATTAATATTAGCAGTAATAGTAGCAGGAGGATGGCCAACTCTGTTCTCGTCAAGGAACTTCATCTTGATGGCCACGTCTGAGCGCAGTCCTTCAAACTTGTCCTTGTGCGTCTGGCGGCACAACAAAATGACAATCAAACATCATCGCTATCATCATCCTAATCATCCTCACCCTCGTCATCTTCATCATCATTGCCGTTATGAGCATTATTGCTATTACCATAATCATTAGTAGTATTAGTATGAGTAGTAGTAGTAGTAGTAGTAGTGGTAGTAGTGGTAGTAGTGGTAGTAGTGGTAGTAGTAGTAGTAGTAGTAGTAGTAGTAGTAGTAGTAGTAGTAGTAGTAGTAGTAGTAGTAGTAGTAGTAGTAGTAGTAGTAGTAGTAGTAGTAGTAGTAGTAGTAGTAGTAGTAGTAGTAGTAGTAGTAGTAGTAGTAGTAGTAGTAGTAGTAGTAGTAGTAGTAGTAGTAGTAGTAGTAGTAGTAGTAGTAGTAGTAGTAGTAGTAGTAGTAGTAGTAGTAGTAGTAGTAGTAGTAGTAGTAGTAGTAGTAGTAGTAGTAGTAGTAGTAGTAGTAGTAGTGGTAGTAGTAGTAGTAGTAGTAGTAGTAGTAGTAGTAGTAGTAGTAATAATTTCACCATCATCATGCCACACACCTTATATCTGGCCTGGGCATCTTCCAGTCGAGCCAGGTGAACCTGATCTCTGCTGTTCACTGCCTGTGCCGTTTCCAAGTCCACCCTGTAGGCGTCGTACTCCACCCTGGGGTCGCCAAGAAGTGGAAGTGGTTTGATGGAGGTGGTGGTGGTTTGATGGAGGTTTTGGTTCAGTTTGAAGGGAGTGATGATTAAATTTCTTTGGAGAAAGATGATGATCAGCAATGGCAGCTTTTGGAAAAGAAAAAAGAGAGTAGAAAAAAGTGAAATGGTGTGAAGGTAAGTATCATCATCATCATCATCATCCTCATCCTCATCATCATCATCAGCATCATCATCATCATCACCATCATCATCATCATCATCATCATCATCATCATCATCATCATCACCATCATCATCACCATCATCATCATCATCATCATCATCACCATCATCATCCTCATCATCATCATCATCATCATCATCATCATCATCATCATCATCATCAGCATCATCATCATCAGCATCATCATCATCACCTGGCAGCTTCATAGTTGCGGATGGTGTGGAGGGTGTCCTCAATGGTCTTGTGGCACAGTGTGTTCATACCCGAGATGAAGAAGTTCAAAGCTCCTGTGTGTGTTTGTGTGTGTGTGTGTGTGTGTGTGTGTGTGTGTGTGTGTGTGTGTGTGTGTGTGTGTGTGCCTTTCCTCATGTGTAGTTATGAGTAAGTCAAGTGCTAAACTAACAAACATCACAAGCACAAGAGGCACAAACAAACACCTACCCAGCAGAATCTCTCCATTCTTGCAGAGTGTTCGTTGGGTTTCTGAGTTGCTGGTGAATTCTTCGTGCAGCTCGGGGTTCTTGAGGGATAACTGACTGAATGTATCACCCAGCACCTTTTGTGTCTGCATTGTCTGGAATTGTGATTTCAGTTGAAAAGTGGCATGGAATTGTTGATTTTGGCTTTAGTCTTGTCTGGAAGTGTTGATGTGACTTGTTTTCTTGTGGACTTTAAACATAACACAAATATATAAAACTTACAAAATAACTGAAACCTAGGGAACTTTTTGAATATTCATTTTTTCAATTTTAGAAAATCAAACCTGGCTGAGGTTGTATGCAAGAGCCTTAGTGAGTTTGAGTAGAGTGAGGTACTTTTGATGTGTGTCTCGAAGTCCTTCAATCTGACACTCCAGTTCTACATCAACGGTTTTTGCCGCATGGCCCAGTCTTTCTGAGATGAGCTGCTTGGTGAACTTGTAAGTGTTAAAAGACCACGCCTTGATGTGGTCAACTCGAGAGGGTGGCAGATTGATGGGCGTCTTAGCTGTCTCAAGCTCATCACTGCTAGACAGTGGAATGTTGCTTGTGGCTGAAATTATTTCGGAGTTTGGTTAGATGCAATAATGGAATTTTGGCTATCAAACGAATACTCGTATAAAAATATGTGTGATGATTTAGTGAGGGATAACGAAAATGGCCATTGAAAATTGAAAAAAAATTAAATTCCTTATGTTACCAGTCATAAACCGAAGTTAAATTGTTCATTCATGAGCTACCGGGCGGGACCATTGAGGAGTTGGAAGGTCCATGCGATAGATTATTGTTTTGGTTATAGTGGTCATTAAGAGTGGCCGGAGCCGAAGGACGTTCTTTCAGCTCTTTTGAAATTTCTTCCAAATCATCGTCATCTTCTTCATCTTGACTCAGAGTATGATTATTTTCCACAACACCGTTGAACTCCATTTTTATATGAACAATTTGATCAACGTTTAAATTTTATTGAAAAAAAGACCCTCGCCTAACCAAACAAAACTACCGGAGATGCTTCACTGATTGACGAAATCGCCATTTGTTGCCACATAATGAAAATATTATATATGATTATTTTAACACAAAAAAAAACATTTTTTATAAAATTGCTTGTATATTTATTTTTCAAAAAATGACACAATTATATTTTTTAATAAATTAAGAAACGAGGAATGTTCATTTCAATAAAGACCACTTTATCTGTTCTTTGGCGGATTGAAGAACCTGCAAATTATTAATACTTAAAAGAATAAACTTAATAATTTTAATTTCATCAAAAAATCAAAAATAACTTGATTATGTATAATTATCTGAATTGCACTCACAGAAGCCACAGTTTGTTCACCAAGAGGTAGATCATCTGACCGAAAAGAAACCCTGTTGGCTACAACCATTGGGTCCGACTCTAGAACTATCCTGCAAAAAAAATAATTTTATTTTATGATTTTGATACTGGAAAAATTTATTTGTCATTCTATTAGCAATAGAAATTTCTTGAAATTTCATAATAAATTACTAACCCATCATCACAAATCTCATCAATGACTTGGAAGAGTGCGTCCATGTTTTCAAGCAGCATTTTCTTTTCCAGGTTTCGACGCATCATGTAGTTCAATGAATCAAACAGACAGCTTAGAACACTCAGTAGCAATAGCTGTTTGGAATTAATGGAGTAATTTGAATTGGATTTAAAAATTGATATTGGTTAACATGAAACTATAGCAAATTCTGTTGCATACCTGGTTTTCATTGGCAGCTCCAATAACATAGAAATATAAGTCAACACTGCTTCTATAAACACAGGACAGTCTATCTAGCAACACAATTTCTCCTAGAAAGCATTGTTATTTTATAGTATTTTTTATTTTGAGGTATTATGAAATTTTAAAATATATTCTATTTCGAAATAATTATAAAAATAGAAGTTTATAGTATTCAGAGTTATAATAAATGGTCCAAAATGAAATCCTAAAAACTACCATTGGCTCTGTGGGTTTTTGAAAAAAGGGTTTTCTCAAACTTTATTTTCTCCGTATTTGATTCAAAAGTCTGGTCATAATACTGAAAAATTATTTAAATATGAATTATTTGAAGCAATTACTATAATAATTTTAATTGGTTTTTATTTCCCGAACAGGTTAATATTTTTCGTAGCATCCAAAACAAAATAATATGTTACCTTTGTGATGATTCTATTTCCATCATTATCAAGAATTAAAATTGCTTTAACTATGTATAGAGATGGTACCTGGAGTGAGAAAAAGTTAAATAACTTCAAGATGGTCAATTGATATATGAACAAAATTTTTATATTTGTTTTTCAATAAATAATTTTTTTTTCAAATTAATTATTCAAAAATAGCCAATGAATCTACAAAAACTCAAACATGAAGGCTAGTATCCATTTAAATGATAAATACTTCGGAGTAGTAAGCGATAATATATTCTATTTCCAAAGAACAATATTTGTGGGTGTTAGTGGCTATTTTTATAAATATATTTGGTTTTATCTTTTTTAATCATCAGTGTTGAAAATTTTGATTGATAATTTGATAAACAATATAAAATAAACTTTTGAATTTAATTAAGTTTTTCAAATAATTTGAATCTAGTTTTTAATATTACTATTTGGTCATAAATTAAATGCACATATTTTTTTCGAATCTATTTTAGTTTACTAGGTATAAAAAATAATGAAAATAACAAAAATACAACTTGATTTTCACAAGTTGTTCAATTTTTTATATTTTTTTCCACAAGATTGTAAAACAAACAACATCACACGTGCCATCACACGAAACACCCGCAAAGAAGCATTTATTTGAGCGTTTTCAAGCGCTTCGACTTGTTCGAGTGCTTTTTGGTGAGGTTGCGGGATCAAAGGAATTCTCACTTCATTTGTATAACGCCTCATTCTTCAGCTGCTTGTTTGCCTGCTGCCAGCACCTTCAAAGAACACTCGATAGCACCTCACCACGTTTTCCGACACCCACGTCACACCTTGTAAGGTGTTTCTCTTTCTTCCTTTACTTGTATCTGTGAGTGCGTTTCTGTTTGTGTGAATGTACCTCTGTGTGAAAATTTTTTGTACGCTTTAAATTTCTGTATTATTATTACAATAATTTCTTCCAATAATTATTTCTTTATAACCAGGATCTTTGTTATTTATTATTTTACTATGTCAAAACTATGTTGGAAAAAAATCAAAAATTTGAAAGAAATATCGGAAAAGTGAATAAAATCATTAAGAAAAACAAAAAAATAACAAAATAAAAAGAAATAAAAAGAAAAAAAGTCTGCAAAGACAAACAGAAGGCTCACTGAGGCACTGCGGACTGTGTTGAAGTACCATAGAGGTATTTGTTTGTCACTGCGAGTGTCGTTGATGCCTTCAAGAGACATTGATACATTCATTTAGCGTTTCATTTCGTCGTATTTACATTCTCGAAGATATTAATTATATTCGCTATAGTTGTTCTTTGCGAAATTCTATTGAGTGACGTGTGCTCAAATATTTGGCTGTGTGTGTTTGTGTGTGTGTGTGTATGTGTGTGTGTGTGTGTGTGTGTGTGTGTGTGTGTGTGTGTGTGTGTGTGTGTGTGTGTGTGTGTGTGTGTGTGTGTGTGTGTGTGTGTGTGTGTGTGTGTGTGTGTGTGTGTGTGTGTGTGTGTGTGTGTGTGTGTGTGTGTGTGTGTGTGTGTGTGTGTGTGTGTCTGTTTGTATGTGTTTGGTTGTTTGTTTATTTGTGTTTTTTGTACGCGTGAGTATTTTTTATATCCATGTGTTCAGAAACTTAGAACACAACGAGCACAAACTACAATAAAGAAAGTAACTTCTGTAGTCTTAAAAGTGAAGTTAGATAAAAGCAACTTTGGTTGTTAAGGTTTGATTACAAAGTGCTGGAATAATGATGAGGCCATGTATAAATGACCGCCAATATAAATGAGCTGGATGAATGACGCTTGGGTGAGCAATGGATGGTCTTACACACCACTCTCCTTTGAAGCCCCTGCGTCGATTGGCCATGCGAATCATTGTTCTTCCATTATGCTGGCCCTCTCTCTTAGCCTCATGCCGTCCAGTGACCTAAGCAAGGATATACAACAGCAGAAAATGCAATGCAACAGCACACAATGCAATGCAACACATACAATTCAATGCAACAGCACACAATGCAATGCAACAGCATACAATGCAATGCAACACCACACAATGCAATGCAACAGCACACAATGCAATGCAACAGCATACAATGCAATGCAACAGCATACAATGCAATGCAACAGCATAAAATGCAATGCAACAGCATACAATGCAAAACAATTAGATTCAAAGAACTGCTTTTCGATACAATAGAATGAAGTGCCAAACATTTCGACTGTAACAAATATAATGCAATTCATAATAAAACAATACAGCCCCGTACAAAAAATATGTCATACATAACGATACAATAGAACTAATGACAATACAATACAGTATAATAAATTACATTACAGAACATTAAACTACAATACAATACATTACAAAACTATACAATACCATGGGATACAATGAATAATTTGCAACAAAAAGGCAATACAATACAAAGGCAGTTTTCCATTTTGCGGAGTAAAGGTAACAGAGATTGGAGGTTGCCTTCCTTGAAGATAGCTCATAATGAGATTAAGCTGATTCTTAACACTTCATTGATATATTTCAAAATAATTCACGATATAATTCATGAAAGTTATATATGTTTTAATAAAATAATGCTAAATAAATAAAAAATTATTTTATTAATTTGATAACATTGTATCATTTATGTTTCATAATATAATAGTATGCTTATTATTGTGTGTGTGTGTTTGGTTGTTTGTTTCCAGGCCTGAATCAGGAAACGATGAGGCCACTCGGAACTTCAAAGGAACTGGTCAGTAGAGTTAGCATGTCTCTTCACCAGCAAACGGCTTCTTTGTGACTGCATGAATAAGTGCCTCAAATTAACAATGCATCCCCGTTTAATAACTCTCCAACTCACATTCAGCCCACCTCCAAACCACCTCCAAACCACCTCCAAACCACCTCCAAACCACCTTCAAACCACCTTCAAACCACCTCCAAACCACCTTCAAACCACTTCCAAACCACCTTCAAACCACCTCCAAACCACCTCCAAACCACCTTCAAACCACCTCCAAACCACCTTCAAACCACCTTCAAACCCCCTCCAAACCACTTCCAAACCACTTCCAAACCACCTCCAAACCACCTCCAAACCACCTCCAAACCACCTCCAAACCACCTCCAAACCACCTCCAAACCACCTTCAAACCACCTCCAAACCACCTCCAAACCACCTTCAAACCACCTCCAAACCACCTTCAAACCACCTTCAAACCACCTTCAAACCCCCTCCAAGCCACTTCCAAACCACTTCCAAACCACCTCCAAACCACCTCCAAACCACCTCCAAACCACCTCCAAACCACCTTCAAACCACCTCCAAACCACCTTCAAACCACCTCCAAACCACCTCCAAACCACCTTCAAACCACCTTCAAACCACCTCCAAACCACCTCCAAACCACCTTCAAACCACCTCCAAACCAGCTCCAAACCACCTTCAAACCACCTCCAAACCACCTTCAAACCACCTCTAAACCGACTTGGCTGGCAAAAATAGTAATTATATTTTTGGAAATATCTTTTTAAATATATTTTCACAAATAATCCATAAGTATCATTTCAATTTGGTGTAATCTAAACAATTCATTTATCTAGCGCTTAATAACTAACGTCACTTAAGTTGTTTTCGTTGTTGTACTTCATGGGATTTTAGTTAGGATGAATAACCCATAAAAATTATCATTTCTCTAGTGTAATTAAGACGAAGACTGTTTAAGCCAAGCACGACATTTTGAAATCCGGTTTCGAAAGGAGGTTTTTGTTGTGGTGTTTATGAAATTAAATGACAATTCTGAATACGTTAGTTCGTATAGAACTGTAACAAAAATAAAAAGACCTGTAGTACATGAAGACCTCTTAGCTGGAAAATGTTGTATTTGTATGTTTTTGTGGTTCTCCACTTCACCTCCATCACACACGAAGTTTGTCAGACTTTCGAAGTACAACAAAATGTTCTGGTTGTGGAAGACTGTTTGCTTGAAGAGGTACAAGCTCTTGAAGAAGCCATTGCAAAGAGTCTACTTGAGAAGCCGACCATCAGTGTGGTCTCTATCACCAAGGCAGCAATCACACGAGTGCCTGCTGCGTTGTGCCAGCACGGAAGGCTCGTGTCCTTCACTATCAAGTACAACAACATTTCAACTCTCCAAAAAGATTGTTTCTCCAAAATGACAAACTTGCAAACCCTTGTCATACGACATAACCCTCTCACCCGCTTACAAGACGGCATCTTCGACCACTTACAACGGCTGACTGTTCTTTGCATAGAATACAGCGGGCTGCAAGAAATAGGAGATGAAGTCTTCAACGATCCAGCCAAGCACCCTGACCTTCTCACCATCAGCTTGAAGAGCAACAAACTGAGGTCGGTTGATGCGTGGCCTTGGAAACAGGCGATCCACAAAACGAAGCTGGAAGTCAGTCTTTCGGAAAACTTAATCACTGAAACCACCAACCGACTAGGCTTGGTTATCAATTGCGAAAACACAGTGAGTAACCAAACGTTTTTTTACGACGTGAGCAAGAATTCAATCGACCACTTGACGGACTCTGTAATGAGATATTTTCCGGAAAAACTTGATTTCGCATGCTTCATGTTTAAGAACAATGTAAAGGTGAACTTGGATGAAAATCAAATCATCTGCGACTGTTTAGAATACAAATTAATAAATCTGCTGAAGAAATTCAGAAACGTTGGAACTCTTGATAAGGTGTTTTGTAAGGCCCCGCAAAGACTCAAAATGTGGAAGGTTACGCAGGTAGCAGACGAAGAGTTTCAGTGTCAGCTGTCGAAGGAGTCTTGTCTCCCAGGCTGTCGCTGCACGCAGGTGCCTGGTAACTCTTCCTTCATCATCGACTGCTCCCACGTGGCCTCTGCACAATTGCCCTCTTCTCTGCCCTCCCTCCACCTCCCACGCCGCTTCTCGTCCTCCACCAAGTACCAGTTGAGGTTCCAGTCGATGGCACTCGAAAGCGTCGAAAAACGCGATTATTTAACGAAGTCCAAAATCCTGAACCTCAGAAACAACAAGATTTCGTCGATCGACGAGGAGGCGTGGCAGTTCTTGAGTGACGTTCGAGAGGTATATCTGGAAAACAACTCTTTGAGCCAACTGGCGGCTTTCGATCTGAGGGAAGACGCAGGTCTGCAGATATTGAGTCTTTTCAACAACCCGTGGGACTGCAGTTGCGACAAGGTGTGGTTCAAAAGGTGGCTTCGCAATGTGAGCAACCACGTGACTCTGGTCTCTCCAAACAGCATGCTCTGCGCCACTCCCTCTTGGCTGGCTGGCAGGAACATCTTCACGGTGGACGAACACGAATTCTGTTCAGATCCCTTTGTGGAGCAAAGGAACTATCTGCTGCTGAGAGTGCTGCTGCCTATCGCCTGCTTGCTCCTGCTGGCTTTGCTGCTTCTGCTGCTTCTGCGACGCTTCAAGGTGCAGTTGAACACGTACCTGGCCTTGCATCCGTTCGACAGGGACGAGTGTAGTGGCGAGCAAATGGAGTTCGACGTCTTCATCAGCTCCTCCTACCTCGACAGAGAAGTTGCCATTTGGCTGGTGGACTTGTTGGAGAAGAGAGGCTACCGGGTGTGTTACCACGAGAAGGACTTTATCGGGGGACAGTCGATTGCTCTGAACATCTGCCATGCGGTGTGGTGCAGCAAGCGGGTGTTGTGCGTAGTGACGAAGGCTTTCCTCGACTCGCACTTTTGCATGTACGAGTTTGAACAGGCTCTGCAGCGTAACATTCAGCTGAACAAAAAGCGACTGGTGGTCCTGATGGACGAGTCTCTGTTAAACGACCCCTACCAGCTGCCCTCCGACTTCCACTCCTTCATCGCTTCCCACACTTACATCAGCTTGCACCACAACAAAGACTTGATAGAGCAAGTGCTGTACAGCATGCCCATTTCTAAGGTACATGCTTGACGTCTGTGTGTCCAAAGACGTGCACACACGTCCCTCATTGCTACACCACAACTCATATAACCCCATCCTCTTGTTCATAGCTCAACATCTCAACAATCAAATCTTTCAACTACTATTTCACTTCAAACTGCCTCAATGCACTTATCCTCCCTCAGTGATAAGCCAACAGTTGTAAATTCGTTTGAACATGTTGAACTTGCTTCAATTGCTTGCGAACGCTATTTTTTCGTATCATTCGTTTGTTTGGAATTCAAAAATTCCCTGAGAAAATTTTTCAATGTTTGTTTCTAAACTCGAAGTCAAGAGGCCATTGAAACTGCATAGGTGTTCATAATGAACACTCGAACAACAGCGACGCAATAAATTCTTAAAACCATTTGTGAAGCCTCTCAGACCAATTCGGAATTAGCCAAGTTTGAAAATGCCAGTAAGATGTTGAATTTGTTGAAAATATACAAAATATTACCGTTGTTTTCTTTGTTGGCACGAACGAGTGCTCAGAACTGTCAGGAATACTGGGAGGAGGAGCATGAACTGCGAGTAAGCAACTGCTTAGAGGCACCGTGGAGAGACGTCGCAGGCAACATCAGCCGCTCTCTCAGTCGGTCTCCCAACGTCGTCAAAGTGGACATTGTTTTTGCCGAACTGCCAGAACTTCCAGCGGAGGTGTGTGAACTGAGAAAGCTTCGTAATCTCACCTTGTACTACAACAAACTGAAGCGCCTTTCAAAGGGCTGCCTGGGAGCAATGGTGGCTCTGGAGCACTTGCAGGTACACCAGAACGACTTCACACACCTCGAAGACGGCATCTTCGACCGCATGGTGAGTCTCAAAAGCATCTCGATGAGAGGCAACAGGCTGCAAAGCATCGGCGACTTTGTCTTCAACGACCCCTCCAAACAGCCCCACCTCGTCAGCATCGACTTCGCCGAAAACCAAATAACCAGCGTCGATTCGTGGCCTTGGATTAGAGGCCACAGCAAGAGAGGAATGGTGGTCAGCCTCTCAAACAACAAGATCACCACCTTCAGCAACCGCCTCAAATGGTTCGGAGAGTGCAGCAGTGGTCCAGGAAGGCCGAGCTTCACGTACAACCTCATGGACAACCCCATCGACCACCTGAGCAACCTCTTTTTTAGCGTCTTTCCCAGGAAGATGGACTATTTGTGCTTCCTGGGCAACACTAAAAAAAACTGGATCAACGTCAGGCTGGACTACGTGCGTATCAAGTGCGATTGCTTTGAGTACACCTTGGTGGCCATGCTCAAGAACTTCCGCAGCTCCGACCACCTTAACTCGGTTTTTTGTAAGTGGCCTCAGCGCCTCAACTTCAAGCGAGTGACGCAGGTAGCAGACGAGGAGTTCCAGTGTCAGCTGTCGAAGGAGTCTTGTCTCCCAGGCTGTCGCTGCACGCAGGTGCCTGGTAACTCTTCCTTCATCATCGACTGCTCCCACGTGGCCTCTGCACAATTGCCCTCTTCTCTGCCCTCCCTCCACCTCCCACGCCGCTTCTCGTCCTCCACCAAGTACCAGTTGAGGTTCCAGTCGATGGCACTCGAAAGCGTCGAAAAACGCGATTATTTAACAAAGTCCAAAATCCTGAACCTCAGAAACAACAAGATTTCGTCGATCGACGAGGAGGCGTGGCAGTTCTTAAGTGACGTTCGAGAGGTATATCTGGAAAACAACTCTTTGAGCCAACTGGCGGCTTTCGATCTGAGGGAAGACGCAGGTCTGCAGATATTGAGTCTTTTCAACAACCCGTGGGACTGCAGTTGCGACAAGGTGTGGTTCAAAAGGTGGCTGCGCAATGTGAGCAACCACGTGACTCTGGTCTCTCCAAACAGCATGCTCTGCGCCACTCCCTCTTGGCTGGCTGGAAGGAACATCTTCACGGTGGACGAACACGAATTCTGTTCAGATCCCTTTGTGGAGCAAAGGAACTATCTGCTGCTGAGAGTGCTGCTGCCTATCGCCTGCTTGCTCTTGCTGGCTTTGCTGCTTCTGCTGCTTCTGCGACGCTTCAAGGTGCAGTTGAACACGTACCTGGCCTTGCATCCGTTCGACAGGGACGAGTGTAGTGGCGAGCAAATGGAGTTCGACGTCTTCATCAGCTCCTCCTACCTCGACAGAGAAGTTGCCATTTGGCTGGTGGACTTGTTGGAGAAGAGAGGCTACCGGGTGTGTTACCACGAGAAGGACTTTATCGGGGGACAGTCGATTGCTCTGAACATCTGCCATGCGGTGTGGTGCAGCAAGCGGGTGTTGTGCGTGGTGACGAAGGCTTTCCTCGACTCGCACTTTTGCATGTACGAGTTTGAACAGGCTCTGCAGCGTAACATTCAGCTGAACAAAAAGCGACTGGTGGTCCTGATGGACGAGTCTCTGTTAAACGACCCCTACCAGCTGCCCTCCGACTTCCATTCCTTCATCGCCTCCCACACCTACGTGTCCTACAACCACTCCTGTGTTCCTCAACTCCTCTACGCCATGACAGTCAATAAAATCAACAAGTGCTGCCTCCACTGACCTTCTTCCTCTCATCAATCTGTCTAATGTCGTTCTATCTTTCACTCCTTTGCAGCTCAACCTCAATCAACTTTCCATTCCAATGCCAGCAAGTCGCAAAAGAAAAAAACGACCAGAGCAACAACAAAACAAAAGCCAAAAAATTCTAAACAGTAGTTACACGAAGAGTGGTCAAGCTTCTTCTTTATTTTTTTCTCACTTTTTTTTTCTGTTCTATGTTTTTTTTTCTTTTTTTTCTTTTTTATTTTCTTTCTTTTTCTTCTTCTTTTTTCTTCTTCTTTTTCTTCTTCTTTCTTCTTCTTTTTTTTCTTTTTCTTCTTCTTCATCTCCATCTTCTTCCTCTTCTTCTTCACATTAAAGTTTAATTCTGATACTTCGACCACTCCTCAATCGATTTATTGACCACCGATGATGTCAACTTCTCATTGTCGAAAATGTTTCGTCGAAATGTGTCATTGGTGGTTTGAATTTTGATTCAGTTTTGATTATATTTTGATTTCACTTTTCATTCAAGCCAAATAATGTAACAACTTGAATTGACTCATGCACAAAACATACTCAACCACAAGCGACGTCAATGCCATAGGTTACTAAAACGAAGATAAGAAAAAATTGGAAAAAAATATTTAAAAAAAGTGTTGTTTTTGAAATAGTCAAAATGAGCTTTCTCATACTTTCCGCCTCTTTCACTTCACTCAGTGATATTTTGGTAACTTGCCTTCTGAGGTCGCTTTTGAAAGTCTATAAAGAGCTGTGCCTTTTTATAGCGGAACCTTTAACTAGTTTCAAGAAACTATATTGGTAGAATGTGTGTTGGTTTATAGGGTGGAGGAACGAGAAAAAAAAGTAGAAAAGGTTTGTAATAAAGGAAAAAAAATAATAAAAGCAAAATAAACCTACAATTTTGATACTTTTAAGAAAAATTAATATTTATAAATTTAATTAAAAAAAATAACACAAAAAATGGAAAAGAAAAAGAAGACAACGACAATGGCTGGAGATGACGTTGGTGGCGATAATGATGATAGCTCTTGAGAAGTCATTTAAGGGAATTCTGAGCGTATTATGAGCTCTTATCAGGCGCTTGACAGGGCTCTGTCATCGCATACACACAAACGCACACACAAAACCATACACCCCCGCACACACACACACACACACACACACACACACACACACACACACACACACACACACACACACACACACACAAAAACACACACACACACACACACACACACACACACACACACACACACACACACACACACACCGAAGTTTAGAAAGTGAAGTGATACGAGTTACGTTGATAGAAAAAAATAACTTGAATTGAAAGGATAAATAAATTTGAAGAAAGATATAAAAATCGAGAAAGAAAACAATAGAGAATAGAAATATTTATAATATAAAAATAAAAGTAAATTAAATTCAAAAAGATATTAAAATTTAAATAAATAATAAACTTTATTGAGAGTGAAATAATGAAATAAGACTTAATAGAATAATAATAAAATAATTAATTTTGATAACTTTCGATAACCCAAGTAAATTTAACTTTCTAACCACAGATCTCATAACCAATTGAAAAAACTCAAAAAGTCTGCTGAAAATAAATTTTCCGTTCGATATCTTTTTCTTTAGCTTCACTATAGAATCTCAAAATAACTGAAAAATTTTACTTGAATTCATTATACCAAGTGCAGCTTCGCTATGGCTGTTTGTTTAAAACATTTTTGGATTGTTTCAGTCGAAACCCCAAAGGAGTCTTGTTCCATTTGAAATGAATATAATATGTAATAAAATACTCTATTTCATCATTCGGAAAATCCCTTAATCTTTGGAAAGTTTTAAAAAAATAACTTTTTAAGTCATTAAGGCTATTTTTTGTTTAAAATAAATACCTCCTTATGATTCCTTGGAAGACTTTTTCCTGAACTAAATTAAACTTATTCAGAACAACTAATATCAATAAAGCTGTGGCCTCGAAACTCTACGGGGTTAATGCCACTATAATAATGTTCGTTTTTGTATTATTTTTTTGTATTGTATTGCTACCGATACAATACAAAACAACAAATACAAATAAAAACAATATTATCTTATATAAAAAGATACTAAAAACTTAAAAAAATACTTTCAAGTGAATTTATTTAGATATTTTCAAACAATTCCCAACATACAATATTACTTTATGTAAATAAATTTGTCTTCAAGAAATGTTCTGATCAAAGGCATGCTGGTTGCCTCAACGTTGTATTTGAATTTAACGTTCAAGTTTTCCGATGTTCACGGTTTCAATCCTTTACTTTGTCTTAGTATTTTTCTACTTTTGGAGTTTTTAAATTTTTCAAGTTTCCTTGAAATAAATGTTTTAAAAAATTATTTACTAAAAAAATTATTTTAAAAATTTATTTTTAAAAACCATTTTCTGAAAAAATTTATTTTAAAAATTATTTTAAAAATTATTTAAGAAAGATTATTTTAAGAAAATGATATTTTTATGGTGTTTTATATTAGTTGAGCACATCAATTGTTTGAAGAAAGTTAATGCATCCACACTTATTCCTTCAAAGCTACTCACGAGTCGTTGTGAGGGCAGGGTGGTGTGATCAGAAGGTTGCGCTGGTCGCTTCATTTCCCTGGCCGTGTCGGTGAAAATAACAATCTAATAATCCTGTGTGTGTGTGTGTT
>OX387251.1:9064429-9074429 GCA_947562095.1 Branchellion lobata | reverse complement strand
ATTATTATTATTATTATTATTATTATTATTATTATTATTATTATTATTATTATTATTATTATTATTGTTATTATTATGATTATGTTAATTTTTATTTTGTTCACTTTAACTTTTATCAGCTAATACATTTTTAACTTTTTGACTTTATCCTTTGAAAAGTATTGTGTCAAACACAATAACTACAATTCTTTAATGGTTGCATTTGTCTTCTGTGTTGTTACTGACGTGACTTTCAACAGAGAAAATAACAATAATAATAGTAATTATTATTATTATTTTTATTATTATTATTATTATTTATTATGAGCTTCCTTGCCGCCTATAGTCTAGACCTGCGAGCTTCGGAACAAAACTTCAGCGACGTCTCAAGATAATAATTAATAAACAGGCAACAAAAAGAATAAACAAACAAAAGAAATTGAATAACAAAAATAAATAAATACTAAAAAAAAACAAACAATAATAACAATATTTACCAAAAAGAATGAAAAAAACAAGATAAGTGAAAACACAATTAAATGACATCAACACCAACAAACATGGACAATGAACAAACATGACAAACATGACAAACCAACACAAACATGACAAACCAACACTAACGTGACAAACCAACACAAACATGACAAACCAACACAAACATGACAAACCAACACAAACGTGACAAACCAACACAAACATGACAAACCAACACAAACATGATAAACCAACAAAAACATGACAAACCAACACAAACATGACAAACCAACACAAACATGACAAACCAACACGAACAGAACGAACTACCACAAACAAAAAAATATTTTAAAAACTACCAAGTTTTATTTTTATTTTCAAACCATCCACTCTTCAAAATTCATTAAAAACATCGAAATAAACGAAGTTAAAAATAATAAAAAAATATTTTTAAAAATAATCTCAAACCTGAAAGTTACCTCGAAGGCTGGTGTGTCCTTCAACATCTCATGTCTTGTCCTTTCAATGCTATTGCTTCTACTACGTCATCCGCATGCATTATAATGTATTTTGTTGTTGCTGGTTTGTAGAGTTTTGAAGAGCTGCCTTTAAAGGTTGAATCATACCTCTCACATGGTCATGATCAGATTCTAAACCACACTTGGGTACGTAGAAGAACCATTTAAAAGCTTTCATCAAGTAAGGTGGATGGAATAAAAATGTCGCAGAGGTTTCAGCAGACTCTTGATTTTTCTTCAATGTTGTCGAATACTCACAGCGGAGCTTCGTTAAATAAATAAATAAATAAATTAATTAATTAATAAACAAACAAATTAATTAATTAATTAATTAATTAATTAATATTATGCAAACTTGTAGTCTCTAATCATTTGCTTGTTTTTGATCTTTGTTCCATGAAATCGAAAGATTTTCTCATCTTTCCAGCGCTTCTTTTTAATTTCATTCTTAACAGTATTCACCATCTCTTCACTAAGATCATTAAGCCCATCCTTTTCCATCCCAAGCCTACCAAGACTCGTCTGCTATCACAATGAAGTAGAATCATTTGAATTAGTTGAACTAATCATTTGAACTACCTATTTTATTTCTATATTATAACTTTTTGTCGTTTTTAGAAGATTATTCATACAAAAATTGATGAAGATTGCGTGTAAGTTTAATGTTTGTCGAGAAACGCTGGTTGGGTGGAGGCATTTGAGTGAAGATTTGAAGGTTCGGAAAGCGTTGTTGGCTGGCAATTTGTTGAGTGTTGAATGTTTCGTGCGAAGAGTTGCTCAACCCTTTGGTAAAAAGAAACAGTTCTTTACTTTTGAAGCATTTAAATGTTAAAGACTAGTATTTTAAGGTTGCAATGAGAAATGATTTTAAAAATACTTCAAACAAGAGGAATGTTCGAATAAAAAGATCAAAAAAGGTTCCACGTAACTAAGTAACCACATCAAGTGAAAGATTCATTTTACGGTCTCAATAAAAAAAATCCTTCACTAGAAAAAGTTTTTTTTTTCTGTGAAAAAAAAAATTTCCAAGTAGGTGTGAGTATTTTTATTTTCATTTTTGTTGTTTTTATTTTGTTTTATTTTTGTTTTTGTGGTTATTAGTGGAAGAGTGGAACCAATGGAAGAGGCTACACGTTCGGTAGAACAGAAGTTTTGTTAAAGGCTTAAAAACCAAAAACATAAAAACACAAGATGTTTACAACAACAGCTACGCTTTCGTAAAAAAACTTTTTTTTTCACTTATTCATTATTAACTTTTTTTCCTTTATTGTTCAAGTTCTCTGTTTTTTGTGACGTTTTTTATTTAGGTTTTTTAATTCTTTTGTTATCTTTTAAATAATAACTTTATCAAATAATCCCACACCATCATTACTTACCTTTGTTACACAGGTTCCTTAGAGTTATAAAATAATTACAAATTCGTTATATCATTTGTTAAAACATACGCTATAAAATGGGTTACTCTTTAAGTCATAATATATGTTATAAGAGATGTTATAGAAAACGTTTGGGCCTCTGATGACGTGGTTTATGGCGTGACGTCATAATATTGATGGTGTTTTGGTAGGGAGGTGATGTTTTGTTGACGCAAGCTTTTCAATATGATTTATCGGATGACTGGTGGTGGTGGTTGTGGCGAAGTGGTGGTGGTGGTGAAATGGTAGTGGTGATGAAATGGTGGTGGTGGTGATGAAGTGGTGGTGGTGGTGGTGGTGAGATGGTGGTGGTTGTTGTGGTGAAATGGTGGTTGAGGTGATGAAGTGATGGTGGTGATGAAATGGTGGTGGTGATGAAGTGGTGGTGGTGGTGGTGGTGGTGATGAAATGGTGGTTGTAATGGTGGTGATTGTTGGTGGTGTGGTGTTGTGATGGTGATGATGGGTGGTGGTGTAGTCGTTGTGATGGTGATATTTGGTGGTGGTGACAGTATGGTGGTGTTGTAGTGGTTGTGGCAGTGTGGTGGTGTGATGGTGGTGGTGTTTGCGGTGATGGTGATGCTATTGATGGTGGCTGTGATGGAAATGGAAATAATAGTTGTGGTGAAAATTTGATGGGTGTTTGTTAACGGTACATTTAAAAATGAAAATGCTGCTGCTGGTGGTAATGATGATGCTGGTGATGAGGATGATGTGGTAATGAGGACGATGGTGATGATGATGATGATGATGATGATGATGATGATGATGATGATGATGATGATGATGATGATGATGATGATGATGATGATGATGATGATGATGATGATGATGATGATGATGATGATGATGATGATGATGATGATGATGATGATGATGATGATGATGATGATGATGATGATGATGATGATGATGATGATGATGATGATGATGATGATGATGATGATGATGATGATGATGATGATGATGATGATGATGATGATGATGATGATGATGATGATGATGATGATGATGATGATGATGATGATGATGATGATGATGATGATGATGATGATGATGATGATGATGATGATGATGATGATGATGATGATGATGATGATGATGATGATGATGATGATGAGGATGATGATGCTGCTGCTAGCGTTTGAGATGAAGTAGTATTAATAAGCTAAGAGCTATTGGAAAAAGCATTTATTATCGTTTTAGCAAAATAACTTTAAAATAAACAGCATTTATTGGAGTATAAATAACATTATTAATAACGTCAATAAAAAAAAAAAACAAAAAAACAAATGTTAAATAAAAGTGCTTTTCAATCAACCTGAATGATATTCCACGTGTGGTGCAGTTAATGGCGCTGGTGCAGAGAGGAGAGAGTTAGATGGATGAGGTCACAGCGAAACAACAAAAGGTGGAGTGGAGGAAGGTGGAGGAGGGTGGAAGAAGGAGGAGGAGGGTGGAGGAGGGTGGAGGACGGAGGAGGAGGGTGGTGGAGGGTGGAGGAGGGTGGAGGAGGGTGGAGGAGAGTGGAAAAGCGTGGAGGAGGGTGGAGGAGGGTGGAGGAGAGTGTAAAAGCGTGGAGGAGGGTGGAGGAAGGTGGAGGAAGGTAGAGGAAGGTGGAGGAAGGTGGAGGAAGGTGGAAGGAAGTGGAGAAAGATAGGGGGAGGTGGGGAAAAGTGGAAAAAGGTGGCAGACAGAAAGTTTTATTTGATGGAAAGGTGTGATCACTTCTATGTGAGGATCATGACGCATTAAGGTCCATGAGTTTTGTAAGACTAGTTATGCTTTGAGTATAAGTATTGAAAGTTCTTTGAATTGATCCTATAGACAACTTTTGTTTTTAGTGTTTTCTTTCAATATTACAGTTTTAATAAATTTATTTTTTTATTTATTTTTTGGTCACTTTTTCTAACCGTTCCAGCGTCTCATTAGATTTGATGTAAAAAAAGCTATTAAAAAATGTTTTTTTTAATCTTTTTTAAACTTTTTAAAATCAAAATTCAACAAAAAAATAATAAACCTGTCAGTTAACTTTTTGCACACCTACACAAAGTTAAACATCCACACACACACACACACACACACACACACACACACACACACACACACACACACACACACACACACACACACACACACACACACACACACACACACACACACACACACACACACACACACACACACACACACACACACACACACACACACACACACACACACACACACACACACACACACACACACACACACACACACACACACCCACACACACACCCACACACACACACACACACACACACCCACACACACACACACACACACACACACACACACACACACACACACACACACACACACACACACACACACACACACACACACACACACACACACACACACACACACACACACACACAACAAACACACGTAAACATACACGTTTACAAACGCACGCATAGACAAACGATCACACACGAACGATCGGCGTGCAAAGGTGAGTAAAGCATAATCAGATCATTCCAGATTGATGGACGCCCCATATTAAATTACTATCTCCCTCATCCATCCATCCATCTAGTCCTCCATTCAATCACTCATTCTTCTTTTCATCCATTCATCTGTTCGTTCTTCCATCCATCAATCCATGTAGACATCTATTCAGTATCCATCCATCAATCTATCCATTTTGAATTTTCCTGTTTCTTCACTATGTCGAAGGATGATGAACACCACACATTTACCTGGTTTCATACGATGTCCATCTCATCTTTTCTTCTACATTTCTCTTCATTACAGCCCTCGTTCTTCTCTTGATCAAGTCTCACTCGATTCCACACCCTCACCATTTCATACAACTCACCATTTCATACAACTCACCATTTCATACAACTCACCATTTCATACAACTCACCATTTCATACAACTCACCATTTCATACAACTCACCATTTCATACAACTCACCAATTCAGAAACACTTCACTACTCAATGAATCTTCTCCATCCACCTAACCACTCCATTTCACCCCACACTACCCAACCCAACCCCACCCAGCCCCACCCAGCCCCACCCAACCCAACCCCACCCAGCAAGCCCCACCCAACCCAACCCCACCCAGCAAGCCCCCCCCAACCCAACCCCACCCAGCAAGCCCCACCCAACCCAACCCCACCCAGCCCCACCCAACCCAACCCAACCCTACCCTCATACACCCACATGCTTCTACCCATTAAAGACTAATTGCTGGAACACTCACAATTGATACTTAATGTCCCCTTCAAAGACCACCAGCTGTTTTGTTATTCTTATCGCCCCTAACATCAATTCGTGCTCGCTTTGATTTCATTAGTTGATCGCCCTAGTCTTTTTCTTTCTTTTTACCATGTTTTTTTGAAAACCAACAACATGCATTTTCAATCCATCCATCCATCTCTCCATCCATCCATCCATCCATTCATCCATCCATCCATCCATCTATCCATCCCTCCCTCCATCCATCTATCCATCCCTCCATTCATCCATCTCTCCATTCATCCATCCATCTCTTCATCCATCCATCCCTCCATCCATCTCTCCTTCAGTCTTCCAGCGCAGATTGATCTATCAAACTTTTCACCCTTTGTATCATCTATTTTTCCATCAATCCATCCATTCACTCTGCCACCCTTTCTGCTATCCGACTCAACACCCAACAATTCATCAAACCATACATCCAACCATACATCCAACCATACATCCAACCATACATCCAACCATACATCCATCCATACATCCAACCATACATCCATCCATACATCCAACCATACATCCAACCATACATCCAACCATACATCCAACCATACATCCAACCATACATCCAACCATACATCCAACCATACATCCATCCATACATCCAACCATACATCCATCCATACATCCAACCATACATCCAACCATACATCCATCCATACATCCAACCATACATTCAGACAATCGTGCGACCATTCATCCAATCACTTATCCAGCCAGTCACCCATTGTCCTTCGTCACCACGCTCAGCACGATGACTATTCAATACGAGCACACTATCATATCACTAGTTTAGTTTTCTTTTTTTTGCTTTTTTTTCTCTTTTATTATTTTTTTTCTTGTTTTTTTCATCATTATCTTTTTTTCTTCTTTTTTTTTCTTTTTCTATTTTTCTTCTCTTCCTTCTTTCTTTTTCTTTCTTTTTCACTGCCGCCAAAGAGATTCTAGAGAGATTGAGACGATTATATTAAGGAGGCTTCGTCGAAGTGTCATGGAGCTACAAGAATTAAAATCCATTTAATCCTCAATTCAATAAGAATCGAAATACTAATTTTAACAAATAAATAATAAAAAACAAAACATTCAAATAAAAAAACAAAAATTTAAATAAAAAAACAAAAAAATTAAATAAAAAAACAAAAAATTTAAATAAAAAAAACAATAAAATACTGAGAACATCGAAATTATTCTGCGAAGCAATTAACGACAACAAAATAACAAACCAAAGAGCAACTTCGCAGACCCAACAATACAACGAACTACAAACTCACCACAGCAACATAATGCAAAAACAAGAGCAAAGGAAGCACCTTACAAACCAAACATTACTGTGATGAATCTACCCAGAGCTTCAAGACCGCATCATTCAAAGATAATTAATATAAACAACAAACAAATGGGCGATTAAGTTCGATTAACCCTGATTAGGTGATTACCCTGTGAAAAATGAAGCACATAGGCTCTGTAGGAGGCGACTTGAGCAAAGAGATGCAGGAGATATGAGGTGATAAGTGTTGGGGTTAGTTAACCATTAAGTGGCACCTAATTCCCTCCATCATGTCCTTGAAGTCTTCCACTCCAGGCGTGATGAATCAGATCACGCGGCAGATAAAGCTTCGGGTGTTACGAGGGCCTGATGGACCTGATTGAGTTATTACTGCTCATGAAAGCAGGCGCTTTTTCAATCCTCCACACCACAATCACTCCCTCACGCAACTCTTTCTTCCTCTTATTCTTCTTATTCTTCTTCTTTTTTTTTCTTCTTCTTCTTCTTATTCTTCTCTTTTTTTTTTCTTCTTCTTCTTTTTCTTCTTCTTCTTCTTCTTCTTCTTCTTCTTCTTCTTCTTCTTCTTCTTCTTCTTCTTCTTCTTCTTCTTCTTCTTCTTCTTCTTCTTCTTCTTCTTCTTCTTCTTTTTCTTCTTCTTCTTCTTCTTCTTCTTCTTCTTCTTCTTCTTCTTCTTCTTCTTCTTTTTCTTCTTTTTCTTCTTCTTCATCTTCTTCTTTTTCTTATTTTTCTTTTTCACCTTCTTCTTCTTTTGTTTTTTTGTTTTCTTATTTTTCTTTATCTTATTCCTTTTCTCTTCCTTTTCTTTTTTCTTCTTCTTCTCATCCTCTTTCTTCTTCTTCTCTTTCTTCTTCTCGCCTTCTCTCGGCAGAGGTCTGCTGAGATAGAACAGTGGATTTTGATTCGATTATGGCTCCAGAAGAGACAGCAGTGGATAATTTAATTGCTCTGCAGTGGTGCCTGTGTTGTTGAATAAATTTATGTTATTGCCCAATAATTGCGTGTATTGTTCACAGCGTACGCTGATGTCTGCGTGTACTCTGTTGATTGTTGCTTTCGAGAGCTCCAATGCAAACTTCATTTTCTTAAAATGCCACACACCCTGCTGCTGGCCTTCAAGCACTCTCCAATCAGGTGTGCCAATGAACATACAAATGCATGTAAAAAAACGAAAATTAAATTTAAAAAATTATTATTATAAAGATAAATATACAAATTATTGAAAACATAAACATATATATGTATAGATAAACATTAGTGGCAGTATGAACCAGGGGAAGTTCCTATGGACTTGAAGTCTCCCTGGGTTAGCGCCATTTTAGAAATACTCCACATTGTACTGCATTGAAGTTTACTTTCTTCTTGAGTATTTTATTGCAGACCACTGTGTCTTATCGATGTCCTATGCACTGTACTGTAAAGTATTGTGATATATTTTACGATCTTGTACTGTATTGTATTCCCTCTTAATGCCTCGTGTTGTAGTTTATTTCAATGTCAATCTCAGATTGATCACATTCCGATGTTATTGCCCTATCGATGTTACGCAACGCGCTGAAGCTTTCATACTGTTCTTTTCACCTATCAACACAAAGACCACTAGACAAAAAGGAAATATGACCATCAAAACGTGCCCCAACACAAGGCGCTGTAGGTAATGCAAGGCAAAAGCCAGTTTTATTATAGCGTCATGGACCGAAGAGTTTCAATCCTCAAGTATGGAATCTTGAGCGCCTTTCCTGCTGGCTGTCCGGGTGTGGTTTCATCGTCACCATTTAAAGACCCGCTACAGTGTAGTGGTTGTGGCTGCTGTGGTTGTTGTTGTTGTTGTGTTTATCGTGGTTGTTGTGTTTGTTGCGGTTGTGTGGTTGTGTGGTTGTTGTTGTTGTTGTGTTTATTGTGGTTGTTGTGTTTGTTGCGGTTGTGTGGTTGTGTGGTTGTTGGTGTGAGTGTTTTTGTGTTTGTTCTCGTTGTTGTTGCTATGGGGATTGTTATAATGGTTATTGGAATGGTTGTTGTGGTGGTGGTTGGGTTAATATAAAATATAAATATTTACCCAGGAAAATTTAAAAAAAAAGAAGAAGAAAAATAAAAAAAATAAAAAGAAGAGAAGAGAGATGATACGCATGGATTGTTACGCTATAAGCCACGACCACGAAGGTCTGTGTAAATAAGCTGGTATGTTGCGCGTGTGATGTTGAGATGGGTGGATGGGTGGTTTGATGGATGGGTGGGTTGATGGATGGGTGGGTTGATGGATGGGTGGGTTGATGGATGGGTGGGTTAATGGGTGGGTGGATTGATGGGTGGGTGGGTTGATGGAGGAATCAATGGGTGGGTGGGTTGATGGATGGGTGGGTTGGTGGGTGGGTGGGTTGATGGAGGAATCAATGGGTGGGTGGGTTGATGGAGGAATCAATGGGTGGGTGGGTTGATGGATGGGTGGGTTGGTGGGTGGGTGGGTTGATGGAGGAATCAATGGGTGGGTGGGTTGATGGATGGGTGGGTTGGTGGGTGGGTGGGTTGATGGAGGAATCAATGGGTGGGTGGGTTGATGGGTGGGTGGGTTGATGGAGGAATCAATGGGTGGGTGGGTTGATGGAGGAATCAATGGGTGGGTGGGTTGATGGATGGGTGGGTTGGTGGGTGGGTGGGTTGATGGATGGGTGGGTTGATGGGTGGGTGGGTTGATGGGTGGGTGGTTTGATGGATGGGTGGGTTGATGGAGGAATCAATGGGTGGGCTGGTGAACGCATGAATAGAAGGTGAATATAACGGAAAGTATTTAATATGGAATATCATGCTTTCTGTAAGAAAATAAATTATAGCTGTTGTTATTGTCCGCTTCATTGAGCAACCACAAACAGAAAACCCCTTCTAAACATCCAATAGCCATCCGATTGGCATCCTATCATCATGAAGAAACAGGCGAAATTTTGAAAATTTATTATTTTATTATTTATCTTTGGTCGCAATAATCACCACGTGCACAAACATTCCATTTATCGGAAAATCATGTAAGATTTTAGTCGTCTGC
>OX387251.1:9059429-9061929 GCA_947562095.1 Branchellion lobata | reverse complement strand
GGTGTGGGGGAGTGGTGTGGGGGAGTGGTGTGGGGGAGTGGTGTGGGGGAGTGGTGTGGAGGAGTGGTGTGGGGGAGTGGTGTGGAGGAGTGGTGTGGGGGAGTGGTGTGGGGGAGTAGTGTGGGAGAGTGGTGTGGGGGAGTGGTGTGGGGGAGTGGTGTGGGGGAGTGGTGTGGGAGAGTGGTGTGGGGGAGTGATGTAATTGGGTGGAAAAAGAAATTCTGGATGGTGGAAGATCTGACGTCTCGAGTCAATAGTAGGGAGTGAGTGAAAAGTATATAGTTAAAGAATTAATGAAATTGCGTCAAATGAAAAAAAAATTTCGCTTAATTTTTTTACTAAAACCAAAATATAATTACAATTAAAAGCTATCACATGAATTATTATAACTATAATATTAGTATCAATACCTATTATTACCATTCTACAGCGAAGGCCTCTCAATGGTGATCACGAAGTAGGCCGCTTAGAGCTGCGGTGGTGTTAAGGCTGGCAAGAGGGAGATGTGAGAACGGATTCTCACTCCACTGCTCAAATCCCATCCGCTGGGATACGTAGAGATAATGCCTTGCAACAACACTCGCTTGCAATTATAAACGATTCTTGAGACCCCTGTGATGTGTGGAAGGCGCTTTCGTATTTTCCAGACTTTTGATTCTATTTTTGTTTTTCATATGTTTTTATGTAGTTTGCATCACATTTAGGTAGAGTTTTTCTGATTTCTGAATTATTTTTTCAAGTCGTTCAAACATATATTTGAGATTATTTTTCATGGGCGATTACCTGGAGGGTTGAAAATGTTTTGGAAGTTTTGAGTTAGTTGGAAGTTGAAAAATTAATAAAAATAAATAATAAATAATTTATTAGTTTCAAAAAAATTAAAAAAATAAAAAAATTGAAGCTCATTTATTGAAACAAATGAAATTTTTTTGTTGAGGCTAAAATAAAAATCAAAACCATATTGAAGTATAATATTTTAAAAGTGAATTATCAATCAAATAAATTAAAACCTAATCATCAGCGGGTCACCACAGCGACAGAATGACCCAAGCGCACACGTACAAAGGTGCTTTGATCACCAAATGAGTTCTCAACACCGCACTGCGCCAGCGACACCTTGGACACACATGTGTGTTGTTATGTGTGTTTATGTGCACGCACGCACGTTGTTGTGTGTGTGTGTGTGTGTGTGTGTGTGTGTGTGTGTGTGTGTGTGTGTGTGTGTGTGTGTGTGTGTGTGTGTGTGTGTGTGTGTGTGTGTGTGTGTGTGTGTGTGTGTGTGTGTGTGTGTGTGTGTGTGTGTGTGTGTGTGTGTGTGTGTGTGTGTGTGTGTGTGTGTGTGTGTGTGTGTGTGTGTGTGTGTGTGTGTGTGTGTGTGTGTGTGTGTGTGTGTGTGTGTGTGTGTGTGTGTGTGTGTGTGTGTGTGTGTGTGTGTGTGTGTGTGTGTGTGTGTGTTATTTTCTGTTATTTTTTTGTTATTTTTTTGTGAAACATATTTAGTTTTTTTGTTTTTTGTATTTTTATGTATAAGTGGTTTGTCCATGTGGTGACGATGCTGATGATTTCTATGGTTGTCTCTGTGCTGCTTCGACTGCAACGGTGGAGAGAAGGAACAATGAAAAACGACCACAAAGTGACAGTAACACACGATACTGAGCAGTTTGACAGGAGAATCAACTGTGAAACATTATATAATCATTCGCCAAGAGTGATGCTTGTGAAGGTATTTTGTACCCTCGAAACTCTCTGAGAGTCGAAAGTACCACCATTCCGCAGGTATTGAGCTGGTTTATAGAGCATCGTTAGAATACGAATTACTCATATGAACTATGAGTACAAAAATTTTCAAGAATTGGTTTGTATTATTTTCTGTATTTTTTGTATGAGCGGTATATAAGTTTGATATAAAAGTTGTATAAGCTTTCAACGGTGCATTATCAGTTTTGTATCCTTGTTGTATCATTTTGTGTTTTTTTTGTATCCTTTTGTATCATTGTTATATCATTTCTGTATACTTTTTATCACTGTTGCATAATTTTTGTATCAGTTTCAATTGGCACGCAAGTGTGGGCAGCCCCGTTGTGAGTCAGTGGAAGGTGCGAAGATTGGAAGCAGCCCGCTTGGATGCTGTTACTCCCAGGACTCTCCACCGCTCCCTGCCATCTTCTTCCAATTATTTCACCTCTTTAGATATCCTTATATTGCTTTGTGTTTGTGTTGTAATCCGGTTCAACCTTTGAAGCAGGGGAAAGTGACTCTTGTTAAGGTGCCTCAAAGTCGGCGAATTCCTCACTTAACGAAACAATTTCTCTCAGTCTTTTCTACAAACTGAAAAACTATTCAGTAAAATAAGGGTATGAGGTCCACAGTTATGAATTATGTGAATATCCTCAACTCTTCATTAAAAACATACTTTGGAGGTTGATTAAATTGATTGTCTGAGTGGCCTCGAAACTCTACGGGGTTGATGCCACTATAATAATGTTCGTGTTTGTATTGT
>OX387251.1:9046929-9051929 GCA_947562095.1 Branchellion lobata | reverse complement strand
TATTATTGTTATTATTGTTATTTTTATTATTTTTATTATTTTACTTTTTTTCATTATTTTAATTATTTTTTAAATTGTTTCAAAAATTATTTTATTTTTTTTCTATCACATAATTTTCCAATTTAATTTTTGGTCTCCATAACCACGTTGAAAGCTTTTGAGAAAGTTTAGTTAAGATGGATTATCGGATGGTGGTGTTTCAGCAACATAAAAAATGAATAAAAAATCAACAAATTGATATATTTTACACAGTGATTCTTCCAATAATTTCAATATAATCTTTGTTATATTAACAATCTCATAAAAAATCTAATAATACGTTCATTCATTCATTCATTCATTCATTTATTTATTTATTTATTTATTTGTTTATTTATTTATTCCTTCATTCATTTATTCATTCATTCATTCATTCATTTATTTATTTATTTGTTTATTTATTTCTTCCTTCATTCATTTATTCATTCATTCATTCATTCATTCGTGCATGTATTTATTTATTTTATTATTCATTTATTCATTCATTTATTCATTCATTCATCCATTCATTCATCCATTCATTCATCCATTCATTCATTCATTCATCCATTCATTTTTTATTCCAAAACGTTGAAAAAAAAATTCCCAAAAAAAATAATTTCATATCTATAAGTTTAAAACCTAACAATGAAGTTGTTGTTGTGACAAAAAAGAATCATTTATATAGCGTGCAACGTGCACAGACCTTTGGGCGCTCTGATGTCAGTGAAGACTTACAAATTGTCTGCTCATTGACTCAAACGTCCTGATACCATTAAGCCTGTGTGCATTATTTGTTTGGTGTCCTCAGGCGCAAGATAGTATCTGACGAAAAATGAGAGTGTAGTTAATTTTATAATCACTACGGCATCTCACTTGCTCTTTAGCGGCGTCCCCTTGAATCTGCTGATGGCTCGTGTGACTGGGTGGTGCTTCGTTGGTGGTATATAGGCAGAAGGGGGGCGATTCAATGATGGTATCCAAGTGGAGGGAGGTTGTGGTGGCTCAATGGTGGTGGTGATTTAATGGTGCTGTTTGAGCTTTGGTGGTTCATTGGTGGTGGTGGTGAGTTAGCAAGTGTGCCTCGATAACTCAATGGTTGTGCGTTTTGGTGGCGAATTAAACCTTCAACTCACAAGCTTGCCGTCTTGAACTGCTGTCAGCGTCTTGGAGGTGATTCGGACAGTGTGTTCACAGTCACATGATGGTTAATAACTGTTGATATTATAATTGCCATCTTTAATGCCTGGCCATTCAATCACGGCCTTCAAGGTAGCAGCACATAGAAAGGCGCAGACACAGCATCAGACATAACACAAGTATTGTCAAAGCGACTATGGGAGGTAGAAGAGAGACAACATTAAGGCAACTGCAGACAAGACATTAGAAGGAATACAGATGAGGTGATTGACAGAAAATTAGAAAGATTATTAAATGGGCATTTAAAAGAACCATTAAAGAGATTATTCAAGACATTTAGACATAGTCATAGACAAGCCGTCTCTCATTGATAGTGCCACAACATTTCTGTTGCCTTTGTGCCTCGGGGTTCCTTTGCGTTGTGTGCTTTTTTGTTAAGGACTGCTATTATGGAAGCTTCAAAGCACCAAGGCGTTAAGTAAATGTATGAGTCTGTGGTGACATGCTCAAATTTATTGGTCACCATAAAGTTGTCGAGGAGGACAATGGTAAAGGTACTTTTTATTCACTGCTTACTCGACACAGTAAATAATTGACGGCTGGAATTTATATAAGAAGCTATTTCAATGTTTTTTTTTATTTCTTTCATAAAGTGGCAAAGGTAAATTTGGTGTTTGATTTACAGTGGTATTTCATAAAGATAAACAAGCGATTCCATTGATTATAAAGATAAAACGCAGTGCTTATAAATAACTACACTTCGCTAATTGATATGTGTGGAAAAAATCAATGGAAAAACTTGAAAGAAATGAAAAAAAAAATTTGAAAAAAAAGAAAAAAAATTGAAAAAAGAAAAAAAAATTGAAAAAAAGAAAAAAAAATTGAAAAAAAGAAAAAAAAATTGAAAAAAAAAATTTGAAAAAAAAAGAAAAAAAAATTGACAAAAAAAAGAAAAAAAAATTTGAAAAAAAAAGTTAAATTATTTTTTCGCAAAGTGCTAAATAAGTAATTGGAATCAGAAGATACCGGGTGGAATCCTTAATCGCTCCTAACTTTATAGAAGGCGACCATCGATTAATTTTGAGACTGCAGGGTTAAGCTGCGTGGGCACAATGAGGGCTTTACGCGCATGCATAAGTGATGAGTTCTGATAGGGGATGTAATTATGAGTCTGAAGAACTTCCAAAAGAGCTGCCAGAATAACATCAATAAATTCTTAAGTATAAAGGCTAACAGACACTAAGTGTGACAATGGTAGGGGGATAAGGGGATGGGGTGGTGAGATTTGGGTGTTAGTGGTGGTGGTGTGATGGGGAAAGGTGGGTATGATTTGTGGAGGTATGATAGGGAAAAGTAGGTGGGATAGGTGGCGCTAGTAGTTTGAGAGTGGCAGCGGTGGTAGGGAGGCTATGGTGAAAGTGATAGTGGTGGAAATTAGGTTAAGAAACTATAGTGGTAACGTTTATTGGTGGTGGAAGTAACAATGGTGATGATTGTGGTGGTATATGGAAAAGATAACGGTTGTGGTGGGGGGCGTTGGTATACTGGCGAAGCTTCAATACAGCACACCCTTGAATCTATCGAAGTTGATGTCACTGGAACGAGAGCAGGTGTGTCATTTTAATGTAGTGGTTGTTTGAGAATGGTGATTGGTGGGGTAAAAATAGAGTAGTGATGTTGTTGGTAAGTGGTTTGGGATATGCTAGTTTAGGTTTTGGTGGTGTGAGTGGGGTGAATATGTGTGGTTGAAGAGTTGGAAGTTAAAAGACTTCAACCATTTAACCACTGGTTTCTAAGGAACATGAATGATACTGTGAGCGAGTAAAAGTGGCAGCTATGAAGTACTGAGTGTTGTTGGTGCTTTATGAAGTTTTGTTTAAAATTACGCCAGTGGTTTTATAAGGGTAGAAAAAAAAGCGAAGCTAAAGAAAAGGCAAAAATAGAAAAGAAAGAAAGTGAAAGCGAAGAAAACGAAAGAAAAAGAAAAAACAAAATAAACTGAAGATGGTGGTGATGATGATGATGCTGGGTTAAGAAAGTCATAGACTCATAAAGGTTGTCATGGTGATGGCAGGTTCAAAAGTTCAAATAACATGGAACAGTTCGTACAAAGAGTTACTCATGTTGTAACTGCAAGCTCTTTTGAGTTTTTATTGCGTTATTAATTATTGAAAAATATTAATAAAAAAATAAAAATTTTGTTACCTAGCGGTATCACTAATTTTGCTTCAAGCCTATGATATTGAATAATTGAATGAGGTCAAGGATTGGGGCGAAGATTGCACTGCTTGTAGCGATAATGACGATAGGAGTATCAAGACAATTAAGTGATGGTGGTGATGGTGGTGGGGGTGGTGGTGGTCTGGTGATGGGGATGGTGGTGGTGGTGTAGTGGTGATGATGATGGTGGTGGTGAGGGTGGTGGTGGTGGGGCTGGTGGTGGTGGTGGGGCTGGTGATGATGTGGTGGTAATGTTGGTAGTGTAGTGGTGATGAAGGGGGTGATGGTGATGGTGGTGGTAGTAGTGGTGGTGGTAACGATGATGATGGTGGTGATAATGGTGGTGGTGAAGATGGTTATAATAATGTAAGTAATGGTGAACATGGGTGGTGCAGCTTATCAAAGTGATAAGAGGAAAAGGAATTGTTACAATACAAGCAAACACTGCGGCAAACATGACGTTACAACTCGAAAAACAAAATATTTTGAAAATCTTGGAGCTTGGAAAAAAACAAAAAAAAGATTAAAAAAAAAGAAGAAAAAAGGGAAAAAATGAAAGTCAAACAAGGTTCGAAGTTTTGTTTTGAAGGTCATATGAGCCGCTAGCGATGTTGATGGCGCAAAAACAGTAAACCTGGTGTGGAGAAGCGAGGTCGATTGTGTGGCGATCAATGAGAAAAACACGTAACATTTTCGGTGGCGCCTGTCGCTGTCTCCAAGGCGCCACCTCTCCGAAACAAATTTAAAAATGTAAATTGTGAAGCGATTGCTTGGCAAGCGTCGGAGCTCTTTGTATTTTCACGTGTATGCGTGCTTGCTTGTATGTTTGGTGTTTGTTTTGTTTGAATAGATGTTTGTATTGGTTGTTGTTTGTATGGTTGTGTGTGTCAGTGGTTGTTTGTGTTGATGCGTGTCCGTTTATTTATTTGTAAACTCATTCAGCTCTTGCCGCTGGTGTATTCGTTAAAGCGGCTCGGAGAGAACCTTAATTCTTGAAAGCTATGCTGAGAACAAAAGGCTGAAGTCCTAATTGACTGATTAGTTAATTAATTTAATAATTCACCGACCGCTTTGTTCTGCATGCGCCATTCATCACTCCCAGCCACATTATCATCAGCACCACCTCGGCATGAACACGCAAAGAGGTGATTAGGGTTAATAATTGAGCATGGCGCGAGCAATATCATAATTCCATCATCTTCAATAGCTCTTCAATTCTTAATCACAAGTTCTCCCATTCTACGCACAATCTTATCTATTTTTCTCTTTTTTGATTTTAGTTTTTCTCGTGTCCGTTTTGTTCTAGGTTTTTTAAAAGACTTCCAAAAAACCTTTGATTTGTTGAAAAATCAGTTTTTTTTAATTTTTCAACTCTCTTTATTCTATTTTTCTTTTTTTATATTTATCGACTTTTTTTTTTCCTTTTTTTTCTCTTTTTTTCTTTTTCTTATTCCTCTTCTTAATCTTTATTTTCATCTTTCCTCTAATTTGCTTTTGATTTTTTATTGAAAAAAAAAATTTCATTTTTGGCGTCTTTCAGGAATATTTTATTTTATTAGATCATTCCCGCTGCGGTTTTCGTAAATTTTTAATACCATAAACTTTTCATTGGCTTTTGAATG
>OX387251.1:9029429-9044429 GCA_947562095.1 Branchellion lobata | reverse complement strand
AAATACACAAACACACAAAAACCCACACACAAGCCCCTCACACACACCACAGAGCTTGGATGATCACGATGAACGCTAAAGCCCTGACCCACCCACAAACACCCACCCCCTTCTACCCCCCCTCTCACATCCCCTCCTACCCCCGTCTCGTCATGCCACCCAACAACGAGTCTCTTCTCCAGACCAGGGTCCTCTATCACCACAAGGTTCCTCTCGTTCCTCCCAGAGACTCCTCCTTCTTCTCCCCCACGAACGTTTGTGTGTGTTGTTGTTTGTGTGTGTGTGTTGTTGTTTGTGTGTGTGTGTGTGTGTGTGTGTGTGTGTGTGTGTGTGTGTGTGTGTGTGTGTGTGTGTGTGTGTGTGTGTGTGTGTGTGTGTGTGTGTGTGTGTGTGTGTGTGTGTGTGTGTGTGTGTGTGTGTGTGTGTGTGTGTGTGTGTGTGTGTGTGTGTGTGTGTGTGTGTTGTGTGTTATGTGTGTTGTTTGTGTGTTGTTTGTGTATTAATATATGCGTTTTTACGTGGGATTTTATGCGAAGTTCGGTGTTATTTTTTAGTTTTTTAGTGTTTTTAAATTTTAAAAACTTTTTCCAATGGTTTTCAAATATTTTTCATTTTTATTTTCCACTTTATTGCTTGTTTTTGTGTTTTATTTTTTCAAATAGTTCATTCAAGATTTTTGGTCTTTTTTGTAGACCCAGTGACTTTGAAGCTTCAAAATTTATTTTATTTTTTCAAATTCTCTATCTATTCAAATTTATTCGGGAATCTTTCAAAAGTCAAAGAATTATTAAAAAGTCGATAAATTCCGAACTTTAAAAGGCGAAAATTTGTTTTTGCGGCGCTTTCTTTCAATTGTTTATTTCCATATTTTCCTTCTGGACTTTAATTTATAGGTGAAAGGTAAAGAGTAAGATGGAGAGGACAAACTAAGTATGAATATTAAGCTGGCCCTTAAGCGAAGTCTTTGAGAGGTATGTACCAAAGGCTATGTAACGAGGCTTGAATATGAAATATAGGCTCACTGCAGCAACGCCTCGCATCGTATGAAAGGTGTATACTGATGAAGTGATAACAAATACTGATAGTGACAGCAACAGCTGTTGGGGTGATGAACAGAGTTGATATGGTGGTTGTTGCAGTTGATATGGTGGTTGTTGCAATAGATATAGTGGTTGTTGCAGTTGATAAGGTGGTTGTTGCAGTTGATATGGTGGTTGTTGCAATTGATATGATGGTTGTTGCAGTTGATATGGTGGTTGTTGTAGTTGATATAAGGTCTGGCACGTTGAACGATGTTTGAATGAGTGGTTTTTGAGGGCGGGCTGTGTGGAATAATTAATTCTGATTGGCTGCGGTAGGAGGGCACATGACAATGACTGTTGCTCACGTGTGTTTGTGTGTGTTCGTGCGTGTGTGTGTGTTTGTGTGTGTGTGTGTGTGTGTGTGTGTGTGTTGTGTGTGTGTGTGTGTGTGTGTGTGTGTGTGTGTGTGTGTGTGTGTGTGTGTGTGTGTGTGTGTGTGTGTGTGTGTGTGTGTGTGTGTGTGTGTGGGGTGGGGGTGTGAACATCTGGTTGTCTATCTTATTTGGAATGGTTAAGAAGCGGTTAATACGTCAAATGAAGTGTTAGTTCAACATAAGCTCAAAATGTTGTTATTTTAAAAGGTAAAAATTGCTTGCGATGGTGCAAAAACTATTTTTTTAAAGTTTAAATTTTGTTTTCAAATTCTTTTTTCAAACTTTCTTTATCTTTCTTCCATAAAACATTTTTTAACCTCTTTCTAAATTTTTTTCAAATTACATTCAACTCTTACGCCTTCTTTTTTTTTACCCCTGTCATTCTCATTTCCCCTTTACCTTCTTTTTTCCTTTTCCTCTTCCTCCTTCTTCTCTTCGTCCTCTTCTTTTTCCTCCTTCTCTTCTTTTTCCTCCTCATTTTCTCCCTCTTTCTTCTCTTTCTTCTCTTTCTCTGTTTCTTCCTCCTCTTCCTCCTCTTCTTCTTCCTCCTCTTCCTCTTTTTCTTCTCTTTTTCCTCTTTTTCCTTCTCCTCTTCCTCTTATTTTTCCTCTTCCTCTTTCTCCTCTTCCTCTTCCCCCTCCTTCTTTAGGTCTCCACCACAGGAACTACAGACCAGTTCTTGCCCTTTCGAAACCCCTGGAGTATGGAGTCTCTCTCTTCGTACCCTTACTCCTCTGGGTCAGTATGTGTGATTATTCGTTTGTATGTTTTTGTATTTATTTGTCTGTCTTTGTATTTGTTTTTCTGTTTTGTATTTGTTTTTTTTTCACTTTGTTTGTCACGGTGTTTGTTTGTTCTTTGACTTTGTTTGCTTATGGTTTTGTGTGTGTATCTGCTGTGTTAGCTGTAGTTCAATGCTAATTTGAAATGAATACTTATTAATATGCTTCTTTGTATTTTTAACTATGTTTGAATGTTTCATTGTGTTTGGTTACTTGCCCGTGTTTGTTAACAACTATGAATGACATGGCATTTTAAACTTAATTTGTTTAAGTTAAAAAAGTGACTTGAGCGTTTGTTATAATTCATTGTTCGTTGAGGTTTCTAAGAAACCTTGGTGTTGTAAAATTATTAAGAATCTTTTTTTCTGTTTTTTTAAATTGAAAAATTCTCTTCTTTGCCTTTTCATTTAGCTGTATGCGAAATTACCCAGTCGACCTGTGGCCTAGGTGTAAAATTGCTCTCAAACCTCGCTGACCTTGTCGTAAGGGTCGCTTTGAGTAGAAGCTTTCATCTTTCAAATTCATTTCTCGAAATAAACCAGCTTATAAACAAAAAAAAGAAAAGAAAAAGTTGAAATAGCTTGAAAGGAAAAAAAAACTTGATTTAAAAAAGTAAAACATTTGAAAAAAAACGACGGAAAAAACAAATGAAGTGAGAAAGAGAAACAAGAGAAAAACAAAAGAGAACTGTAAGATTGAATGAATAAGCCTTTGTGGAAGGTAGAGAACTGTGAAAACAAAGATGTGGTGAGTGCGTGGTGTGAAATATGGTATTGTCGCTGAACAAAAACAGATCCTTGCGAGAACATCGGGGAAGTTGGTACGAGTGTGTGGTGCCTGGCTTGGTGCTCTCGTCTAAAACAACACATGCGTTTGTTTATGGATAAAAAAGTTTTTTCATCGTTGTTAAGGGTGGTGGGGTGTTGGTGGGGGTGGGGGTGTTGGTGGGGGTAGGGGTGTTGGTGGGGGTGTTGGTGGAGGTGGGGGTGTTGGTGGTAAGGGTTGAGGTGTTGGTGGGGTCATTTATAGTAGTGGTGGGGGTTTTGGTGATGTTGATGGTGTTTTCAGTAGTAATGATAGTGGTGATGACAGTGGTGATGATAATGGTGATGATAATGGGGATGATGGTGGTGATGATGGTGGTGATGATGGTGGTGGCGATAGTGGTGATGATAGTGGTGTTGATAGTGGTGATGATAGTGGTGATGATGGTGGTGATGATGGTGGTAATGATAGTGGTGATGATGGTGGTGATGATAGTGGTGTTGATAGTGGTGATGATAGTGGTGATGATGGTGGTGATGATGGTGGTAATGATAGTGGTAATGATAGGGGTGATGATGGTGGTGATGATAGTGGTGTTGATAGTGGTGTTGATATTGGTGATGATAGTGGTGTTGATGGTGGTGATGATAGTGGTAATGAAGGTGGGGATGATAGTGGTGTTGATAGTGGTGATGATAGTGGTGATGCTAGTGGTAATGATGCAATGATGTTGAGGGTGGTGGTTGGGGTGGATGGGCTGGAGGTGGTGGTGAGAGTGGTGACGGTGATATGAACTGAGCACCAGAATAAAGCCGAAATTAAATTAACCGTGAAAATAAAAATGAAATAAAGAAAAACGTAAAAATGGAATTAAAGAAAAGCCAGAACGCCAAGAATGACACATAAAATCAAACAAGAAAAATCAAAATTAATACGAAGTAATAAAAAAATTATTTAAAAAAAAATCCAAAATTTATAAACAAAAAATAACTACGTGAAAAAAAAACTTGAAAAAATGAATTTTTTCACAAAATAAAAACCCAAAAAGTTAGAAACCATAATAAAAAGCTTTCAACTCTCAGCAAGTTGCTACTTATCAATAAGCAGAGAGCGTTAAGGGTTGCAAGATTGAGAGGCAATGGAAGAAAGCCGATAAATCACTATTAAAATCACAGTGTGCTTGATACGTGCAATTACGGCATGAAAGGATCCTAATTCAATCAACTTACCAATTAATCCTTCCTGCCTCTTTGATCGCCGATGTCTAAGAATTTTCCGCATCCCTCTCTCATCCATCCTTCATCCATCCTTCATCCATCTCTCATCCATCCTTCATCCATTTCTCATCTATCCTTCATCCATCTCTCATCCATCCTTCATCCATTTCTCATCCATCCTTCATCCATCCTTCATCCATTTCTCATCCATCCTTCATCCATTTCTCATCTATCCTTCATCCATCTCTCATCCATCCTTCATCCATTTCTCATCCATCCTTCATCCATCCTTCATCCCTATCTCATCCATCTTTCATCCATCTCTCATCCATCTTTCATCCAGCTTTCATCCATCCCTCATCCATCCTTCATCCATCTTTCATCCATCCTTCATCCATCCTTCATCCATCCTTCATCCATCTTTCATCCATCCCTCATCCACCCCTCATCCATCCCTCATCCACCCCTCATCCATCCCTCATCCATCCCTCATCTATCCTTCATCTCTTGTTTATCAATATTTCATCTTTTCTCTTCGCTTCCCTTTTCAATCCTTATCCACTTTTCATGCATTTCCGATACAAATGTCCACAAAGCGAACAACATACAAGCAGTTTGCAAACCAATAACGGTTTTCAAAAAGCGAAAACAATAAAAAAAAGCAATACCCATTACGAACGAACCAAATCGGTTCACAGACATGCGCAGAGCCGAATGGAGGCATACGGAAGAGGACAAGTAACAAGCCTCAAAAGAATGGAAAGGTTGCACCCATAAATAAGCCATCGTAACCTTTGCTACTCATGAAATTTATCGTTCGGTGTGCAACACAAACGCGTGAACACACACACACACACACACACACACACACACACACACACACACACACACACACACACACACACACACACACACACACACACACACACACACACACACACACACACACACACACACACACACACACACACACACACACACACACACACACACACACACACACACACACACACACACACACACACACACACACACACACACACACACACACACACACACACACACACACACACACACACACACACACACACACACACACACACACACACACACACACACACACACACACACACACACACACACAAACACACACACACACACACACACACACACACACACACACACACACACACACACACACACACACACACACACACAAACACACACACACACACACACACACACACACAAACACACACACACACACACACACACACACACACACACACACACACACACACACACACACGAACAAAAACACATCCCCTTCGCACAAATTCACATCAAAGTCATATTAAAAATCAAATGTTAGATTGATAGCATTTGATAGATCGAAGCGTGCATGGGAACCTTTTTATCAGTTGCTACTTTCGAAAATAGCTCAAAGGGAGTCAGCGGAGGGGTGAGGGAGTGGGACAAGCAAGTGTTTCTCTGGAGAAGAAAGAGAGAGCTAGAAAGCAATCCTAGAGCTTCGAGAACCTTCCAGAAAACTATTGTGTAGTAGAATTAAGCGTAATTAAACACAAAAAGAATAGAAGATCTTGCCTTGAAATGCAATAGAAACCTTAACAGGGTGTCATCGATGAAAAATGCTATACAGTTTAGTGCAACAGCTCTTACTAGAGTGCAGAACAGTAGAAGTACAGAAGTTACTTACAAATATAAACCATTGTTACTATTTTTACTTTTATTATTATTTTTTATTCTTCTTATTTTTATAGTGACGCTAACAACGTCAGAGTCACACCCAATCCGACTCATGAGAGGGATTTTAGTTAAAAAAAAGTTTAACCTAAATACTTTTGAAAAATAAATGAACTCAAACTTCAAACTTCTACCCCGTCTCCGTTACCCCTTATGAACTAAGCGCCTCTGTTGCACGTCTTTGAATCCAGATTTATGATTATTTTATGAGTCTCCGCGAAGCAGAGAAGCTGAAAAACATGAAAGAACATTTACAAACAACTGATTTAACAAGGTATCTTTTTAAACAATTTTTCAACAAAAAGTTGAAATATTCACAAAGTTCCAGTAAAAACTACGCAGTACTTAAAACATGCATTTTTATATGCTTGTTTGAAGTAATGTTTGAAGAAGGGTTATTTTTGTAATTTTTTAAACGAAACATTAAAATTTTTAAAGGCTGCAAAAATTGAACTTCTTGCAACCAATCATCAAGCGCCCCTTCAATACAACACAGTAGGTGTATTCACCATAAATATATCAGTCTGAAGGATTACACATTATACATTACCCTCACATTACAAAGAGATTTTTCGCCACCAATAATACGACAACCACAACTACAAACAGTCAGGACCAGAGCCAAAACCATCTCTACATCAACTAGTTTCTATAACGAAACACAATTACAATAACCACACAAACATCACTATAACCACACAAACATCCCTATAACCACACAAACATCACTAACCACACAAACATCCCTATAACCACACAAACATCATTATAACCACACAAACATCACTATAACCACACAAACATCATTATAACCACAACAACAGCCACAGCCCCAACAACAAAAACCCTCACAACAACAACAATTCTACAACAACAATCTCCTCAAAAGCCACAAGCACTTCTACCACTACCACAGCTTCGGCAACTTGGACGTGAGGCGCAAGAACGCCACCCGAGAGTCCACAAGCACCTTGAAAGCGTGGCTGTATGAACACATCAAAAACCCCTACCCCACCAAAGGGGAGAAGATTATGCTGGCTATCATTACCAAGATGACCCTTACCCAGGTGGGAAGGGTGTGGTAGAGAGGTGGAAAAAGGTGTGGTTAAATGACGAGTGTGGTGGAAAGGTGATGAGGAGGTGGTGGAGAAGTGGTGGAGAGGTAGTGGAAAGGTGGTGAAGAGGTGATGGAGAGGTGGTGGAGAGGTGGTGGAGAGGTGATGGAGAGGTGGTGAAGAGGTGGTGGAGAGGTGGTGGAGAGGTGGTGGAGAGGAGGTGGGAGGTGGTGGAGAGGTGGTGGGAGGTGTAGTGAAGGGAAGAGTGTGGTGGTGAGGTGGTGAGGAGGTGTGGTGAAAGGATGTGATGGAGAGCTAGGCCGAAGTGGATAGGAAAATTAAAAAAAATGTTCACCAGTGGAAGCGTTTTGTTTTTTAAAAAAACTTAAATAATAAAAAAACTTATCCGAATACTTGAAAATTCAAAAAACTCTCAGACTTACACATTTGTATATGTACACAGTCACAAACACACACACACACACACAAACACAAACATATACACACACAAACATCTGTACAGAAACATGCACACAAACATGTACAGACACATACACACATAAACATATACAGACACATACACACACATACACACACAAACATACACACTGACAAAAACACGAATATATTTTGAAAACTTCAGGTGTCAACTTGGTTTGCAAACGCCAGAAGGAGATTGAAGAAGGAAAACAAAATGCAGTGGTCGCCTAGGAACAGGACGGGAGAGGAGGATGACGAAGACGAAGATGATGACGACAGTGGCGGAAAAAGGTGTGAGAGTGTTGATGCCTTCGACGCCTGCAAACTAAACGGGACTGAAGTGGAAGAGGAAGAAGAAGAAGATGAAGGGGATGAAGCTGAAGAGAATATTGTCGTCGATGCTGGTACGTTGTGTGTGTGTGTGTGTGTGTGTGTGTGTGTGTGTGTGTGTGTGTGTGTGTGTGTGTGTGTGTGTGTGTGTGTGTGTGTGTGTGTGTGTGTGTGTGTGTGTGTGTGTGTGTGTGTGTGTGTGTGTGTGTGTGTGTGTGTGTGTGTGTGTGTGTGTGTGTGTGTGTGTGTGTGTGTGTGTGTGCGTTCGTATGTACGTGCGTGTACGTGTGCGTGCGAGCTTATTCTTAGAATATATTTTTAATAGCGTGCCCATAGAAAGAGAGTTAAAGATAGCCATAGGAGCAATGGGATATAGAATATGACAACATTAGCTGCACAATAACAACCCTGTCATCGTCGCATTAGTATTCTGTGCCCGTTCTTCGCATTTGCTCTCCTCTCCGCAACACCACAAGAATCAAATTTGAGAGTTAAGTACGTGAACGCGGCTATCATAAGACCAACATCTCATAAAAGCATCTAGTTCTGCGCTATAAAATCAAAAAACTAAGCCTTTTATAGGCAAGAGAAACATGTGTTTATAAGCAGTGGCCTTAAGAGGCGCATAAAGATGAAGAGGGATTTGGTGAAAAGTCCTTCAAAGCCCTTGTAAGCCCCTCTTCTTGTTCTCCCTTGTCTGCTCTCTCATGCTCCTCGCTTACACAATAACATGAGCGTCAATTTGATCAATTGCTCAGAAACTCACTGGAGTACTCGTCCTTGGAACTCTTTAATTGAAAAATCGCCATAACTCGTGGGAACGTTCGAAAAGTTATCGAGAACATTTTTGGAATAATTTTTACAACTTTGAATCTTTCGAAGGATGTAGTCTCTTGGTGGGGATATGGAGTTATAAGGTTCAAGTGGTTGTTTTCTCACCAGAAGGATCGTCTATCATTCCGCTGCCACCACTTCATTTCAACAACAATGAGAACCTTTTAAAAATGCATAAGCACCTATTCAAGCGATTAACTTTGAGCCAAACTTGACAGAAATAGAAAAAAAGAAAAAATAATAATTGAAAAAAAAAGAAAAAAAATAAAAGAAAAGAAAAATAATAAGGAGAAAAGTAGACTGAAGAAGAACAAAAATTTTAAAAAATTGGCGGAAAATTCAATCTTCATACATGAGAATAACCAGTCAAACGTTTGCATAACTAGACAATCGACTAACAAATAAACCAACCAACCAACCAACCAGCCAACCAAACAACCAACCAACCAACCAAACAGTTAACCAACCAAACAAAACAACAAACCAACCAATCAAACTGTTAACCAACCAAACAAAAAAACACTCCAGCAAACGGCCCGAGTAATAAGATTTCAATAACACGGGCGGCTTAAGAATTCCTGGTATAACAATTAGCAAGCGCCAAGGGCTTTGCTGGCAATGTTTCTTAAGGGTTCTCGGTATGAGGAGGGGTATGACAGACCTTTAATTATACCTCATCATTTATTTCACTCTCCTCGCGTGTCAAGTACCTGAGTTGTGTGAAGGTTTGACGAGTGTTGTGACGCTTGACTTTGTAAATAGAAGTAGCTCTGCGAAGCTTTCGATCGCTCGGAGAAGACCTTTTGAAATCATAAGAAAAGCTCTGAATTTTATGTTGTTTTTTAACAATTTTCTTCTGCTCATTCACTCATGTACCCACCTAATGTTTATGCGTCAACTCATTCATTATTTCATTCAGTCGTTCATTCATTCACTCATTTATTCATTAATTCACTTATTCATTCATTAATTCATTTATTTATTCATTAATTCACTTATTCTTTCATTCATTCACTCTTTTATTAATTCATCCACTCACTCGTGATTCACCTATTCTCTCACTCATTCACCCAGTCCATTTTTCACACCCATTTTGTGTTCTACCATCTAGTACTCATCCATCTTCACTCACTCAGTCTTCCCTCTCAATCCATCATTCCTCTCACTCATTCATTAATTTTTCTTTAAGTTACTCATCCACTCAATCAATCACTCATTTATTCAATCATTCATTCATTCACTCACTCAATGGATGAGTGGATTTTTTCATCCATTCTTCACTCACTCAGGCACCGAAGATCTACCAGCTCCGGATGTGGTTCCAGTCAGCAACACCTTTAAACAAAATGGTGACAAGATTTCAGGTTGGAATTGTTGTGAGTTTCAATGATAATTAATGAAATAAACAACAACAACAAAAACTACAACTACAAAAACAAAAACAACAAAAAAAACCACAACGACAACAACAACAACAACAACAACAACAACAACAACAACAACAACAACAAATTCAACAAACCAGCAAATAATAATAAAATTTCCAATGACAACTCATACTAAGTTGTAGTTTTCATATTATTGGAGGTAGTTATGGTAGTAAGAGTAAAATAACTGGTAAAAGAACATAGTTATAGTATGTGATGTAATGGAAATAATAGATCAGATTTTTATGAAGATGATAGGGGAACTTCTTTGGTTGGAACTGATTCACAAATAATCCTCACACAGAATCGAAGTCTAGACATAGCGAAGGCAACCACCTCCACCACCACCCCCACCACCACAACAACAACAACAACAACAACAACAACAACAACAACAACAACAACAACAACATGCCAAACAATAACAACAACAAAGATCACGTCCACAGCCGTAACAGCTATGACTCCAACCAACAACGCAGCAACCAGCAACAGTATAGCAACCACCAACAACACAACAACCACCAACAACATAGCAATCACTTGCCGTATCAGACAAGACAGTCTGAACAGGACCCTTTCATGAGTGCTTCGAGTGACCACTTCAAGACGGAAACGTCATCAGAGCTTCCCAAGATTTCCTCCTACCCTCTCCATATGCCACCTTTCCCCTTCCACCTTCACCACCATCTCCCCATCCACCCTCTCCACTACTCCCATTTCATTCACGCTAAACACATCAACAAGTTTCACTTTTCAGATAAAATGGTTTTACCAAACAATAACAGCAACAATAACAACAACAACAACAATAACAGCAACAACAACAACAAAAATATCTCACCAACCACTCCTCTCTTCACGGGCAACTACCCCATAAAATCCTCCCACCTCAACTACAGCGACTTTTACAGTGGATTCAACGGAGCCAGAAGCAACAACAGCAACAGCAAGTACACTGAAAGTACAGCCAACAAACACCTTGATGATTCTAACGACAAGCGCAACCTCCCGAACCCATACAAGTGTTTCGCGTACAACAACACCAACTACACTCTCAACCACATCAAGACGGAGTACAACCAACACACCGACCCCCACAACAGCCCGAACAACTCTCAACATAAAGAGGCCTACAGCACTCAACACAACACCCCACACGACAACTCACACAAAAACATGTCCGATAGCACGGACAACAAGCAGTCTAGGAATCAGCACAACAAAGGATCATCTTTCCACAGTGATACACATCACAACACTTCTCACTCTTCTCCACACACTACGGAAGGCTTGACGAAAAGAAGGAGCGATCAAAAAGTTCCAGAAACGTGTAAAAAAGCCAAGATTTGGTCTCTTGTAGACGTGGCTACGAAGGATAAGGAAGAGGACAAAACGGTAGACAAGGGCATCTCTAATACAGAAAGGCATGGTGAAGAAGACTGTGTAAGAGTTGATGAAGGAAGGAAAGAGAGTAACCTGGGAAGATGTGTGAGGGATGAAGGTGACAGTTCAAGCTCGACTGAAACCAAACTTGAAGAGTGTCTCCAGAGTGTTGAGGCGACGAAGCACCGAGGTGATGATGATAGGCGCAGCAGTGGTGAGTGGAGGGTGGTGAATGGAGGTCACCACGAGAGGAAAGATCGAGAGAAGGAGAGGGAGAGTGATGGACACGTGGAGATGTCGGGTCTGTTGAAACACCGGGTTTTCCACCAGAGGGAGCTGCCCACCACAACCAACAAAGCCTTCCAGCCTTGGAGCCAATATCACAACTACCATTATCTCGTCCAACAGCACCATCAACACCAACACAATCAACACTTTTATCAACACCAGTATCAACAAGTTTTCCAACAACACAAGTATAACAACCAAAACAACTACAACAACTACAAAAACAACAGTAACAATAACAGTAACAACAACAACAACAATAACAACGACAACAACAAGAACAACAACAACAACAACAACAACAACAAAAACAACAATAACAAAAATAACAACCATAACACAAATAAAAACACCAACAGCACCAACAATCCAAACCACAACAGGCCTCTTCACACTGAGAACATGAAAAACAATGACAACCATGACGTATCCACCCACACTCCACCACACCACCCATCCACCCACACTCCACTACACCATCCATCCACCCACACTCCACCACACCACCCATCCACCCACACTCCACCACACCACCCATCCAACCACACTCCACCACACCACCCATCCACTCACACTCCACCACACCACCCATCCAACCACACTCCCCCACACCACCCATCCACCCACACTCCACCACACCATCCATCCACCCACACTCCACCCCATCATCCATCCACCCACACTCCACCACACCATCTATCCACCCACACTCCACCACACCATCCACCTCACCATACTTCACCACATCATCCGCCTCACCATACATCACCATCACATCCCGCTACCCATACATCACAAGCCCATCCTTCCGTCCACACATCACCCTGTACTTCATCGCCTTCAAACAAAACACCATCTGTTCCATGCAGAGTCAAACCACCTCAGTCCTCTCTACAAGATGCAAGCTTAAAATACATAAAAACCACCAATCCCTCCTTGAACACCAAAAATTTATCAAATCTCCACCAAACCCCTCCTAACCCATCCAATCATGCTGCTTTTAATCCCTCCAACCCATCCAACTCTCCACTTCCAAAACCTTTCACACCAGCCTCCTCTTGCTCCTCTCCCATTCGACACAACAATCCAACCACCTCTTCTCAACACCTCGTCAATTCTTCCTCATCAAATATTCACTCTTCCAAACCGAAACCACTTTTCTCACCTTCTTCAGCAACATCATCATCATCATCATCATCATCATCATCAGCTTCTTTTTCTTCCTCTTCTTCGTTGTCAGTATCTTCGTTTTCTTTAACAACAACAGCAGCAACAACAGCAACCGCTACATCCTCATCACCAGCGGCTTCTTCTCCTTCTTCATCGTCTTTCTATTCAGCCTTATCTTCTTCGCCATCACATCCAACCTCACAAACCTATCTACCAGCCTACTCTTTAACTCCTCTCAACAAAACTTCTCTCAAAATAGAATCTACAAAGGTTACTTCAGTGCCATCTTCTTCGTCGTCGTCTTCATCTTTATCGCTTACAAGCAACACCAACAAAAACGACAACAACAACAAAAACAACAACACAAAAAACAACAACGACCGCATCAACCACACGAATCAAAACAGCTACAAAGGCTTCAACAGCCACAACCACAAAAACCGCAAGAACCACAAGAGCCACAGCAAAGTTATCGTTTCTTGTCGGAAACAGTCGAGTGAAGCCACATACGAGTACTGGACAGATACCTGTAACTACGGTGAGTTACAGTTACGCTTGTGGTGGCTGTAGTAGGGTTTAGTGCGTTACAGTGCCTTGTTGTGTGTTGTGACGGGTATTGGTGGATTGTGGCGGGTTGTGGTAAGTTGTGGTGGGTTGTGGTAGGTTGCTGTGGGTTGTGTGGGTTATGGCGGATTGTGGTTGGTTGTGGTGGGTTGTGGCGGGTTGTGGTGGGTTGTGGCGGGTTGTGGTGGGTTGTGGTGGGTTGTGGTGGGTTGTAGTGGGTTGTGGTGGGTTGTGGTGGGTTTTGATGGGTTGTGGTAGGTATTGGTGGGTTGTGGTAGATTGTGGTGGGTTGTGGTGGGTAGTGGTGGGTAGTGGTGGGTTGTGGTGGGTTGTGGTGGGTTGTGGTAGGTTGTGGTAAGTTGTGGTAGGTTGTGGTAGGTATTCACCAATGGTTGATACTTATAATTGCATTGTATTGAATTGTATTGAATTGTTGCAACGCGTTGTATTGCGTTGTATTGCATTGTATTGAATTGTTGCAACGCGTTGTATTGCATTGCATCTCCCATTGAAGTCCATACTTCCAGCCACGATACAGCCCTATATAAGCTACTGACACCCACGCCACCCCTTCGAACTCATAGTTCGCTAGGACCATTTGTCACAACCTTACTCACCGCTGAAAAGATCGCCACTTAATTAATAACAATGAAAAAAAATACAATAAAAAAAATAAAAATAGATAAAAAAATATGAAAACGAAATTATACAATAACAAAATAATATCGTAACAAAAAGCAGATAATGACATGGGGAAAATAATAAAAATAACAACATGATAATAAAAACAATTTGATAACAAATAAAAAAAAATAAAAAAAAGAACAATAAGGAGTGGCGAAGGCTTTGAAAGCGCAATGGGTGAGCCTCTGAAGATGACATCTTTTGTGGCCTCGAAACTCTGTGGGTTTGACACCCCTATAATAATATTCGTGTTTGTATTAGGTTTTATTGTGTTGTAATGTATTGTATTTTATTTTATTGTTTGTATTGTATTTTTTTGAATTGTATTGTACTGTATTGTACTGTATTGTACTGTATTGTTTTGTAATGTATTGTATTGTATTGTATTGTATTGTATTGTATTGTATTATATTGTATTGTATTGTATTGTATTGTATTGTATTGTATTGTATTTTATTGTATTGTATTTTATTGTATTGTATTGTATTTTATTGTTTTGTGTTGTATCCATTGATGGCTTCAAAGCAACTTTCATTCACGTATTTATTCTTTCACATGTTTAATCCTTCATTTATTCATTTATTTATTCATTTATTCATTTATTTATTTATTTATTTATTCATTTATTTATTTATTTATTCATTTATTCATTTATTTATTCATTTATTTATCCATTCTTTCCCTTATTTACTCATTCATTTATTCATTCATTCATTCAGTCCTCCATTCATTATCCCACTACTTATTCATCGGGTTATTCACAAACTCAAACAACTCTCTACATACTATCAGCAAAGT
>OX387251.1:8999429-9019429 GCA_947562095.1 Branchellion lobata | reverse complement strand
TTAAATTAGTTTCTTGACCACAACAAGCACCAACAACATTGTAAGCGTATGCTTTACCCAGTACAAACTTTCCATTTGAAAAGTATTGAAACAAGGTTTTGAAATCAACTTTTACGATCTTTGAACAATTTATTTTTAGGTTTTTATGAAAATTAAAACTTTAATAATCGACGAGTTATTAAAAATATATTAACCTCTTTCAATAGTTTTTAAACATTTTTCAAAATGTCTGAAAAACATTTTCTGAAATACCTTTGAAATAATTTTCATGAAACTTTCAACTTTTGAAATAAAATTTCATAAAAATCATTGAAAAAAGCATTTTTTTTGCTCAACGGTGGAACACAAAACTCAAAACTGGAAATCGTTTTGCTTCGACGTGTGTTTTTTTAACGCCAAATCCACTCATTTTTACATCCATCTTGTTCATTATTTAATATATTATATCGAGAAGTTTTGTTTTTTTTTTCACATTTTCTTGATTTTCTTTTGCAAAAATAATTTTTATCTAGCGCTGTATGCTTAGTATACTTGTCGGAAGCGACAAAAAACAACAACGACAAAAACAACAAAATAAAAAAAAGAATATTGAAAACAAAGATATGCACCCATAAAACAACGGAAAACACGAACGTGAACGATTTTAACTCGAATTGAAAAGTTAAACCAGTCTTAAAACCACGGAAAAGTTTATAAAATAAAGGCTGATTACTCAACTAATCGGACAAGCCAAACTACAAAAAACGCACGCATGTACGCATGCACGCACGCACACAAATACACGCACACACACACACACACACACACACACACACACACACACACACACACACACACACACACACACACACACACACACACACACACACACACACACACACACACACACACACACACACACACACACACACACACACACACACACGCACACACACACACACACACACACACACACAAACACACACACACAAAAACACACCAACACACATACAAATGAGGCATTAAGACAACTAAACGATCTAGCAAGAAAAAGCAATAATACAATAGTAACTACGCATCCAAACACGCATACAATTACACAGACACCAACACCACCGCCCAGTAAAACACAAAATACACACACACAAAAAAAAAAAAAACATACAAGCACACAAACAAATTTACAGGCACACATACAAACAAACAGACAAGCACACAGGCAAACACACAAACAAACACACAGACATATGCAAGGGCACCCAGGCGGCATATCTTGACTTTTCCACTCGGACGCACACGACGTACACAAGACGATGCTTGCTTTTTCTACATGAATACGTAATGCTCCCCTTTCGTCCATCTAATGTCCTTCATTCATTCACTCTGTTTTCTTTCATCCATCCATCCATCCATCCATCCATCCATCCATCCATCCATCCATCCATTCATCCAGCTATCCATCCATCCTTCTCTTCCTTCACACACCTTTCCACCCATCCTCCCTTTCATCCATTAGTTTTACTTCCATTCATTCTTCATCTTTTGACTCCTTCTACACTCATCCTTTCATCATCCACTCATTCATTGATGCATTCATTCATTCCCATTCTTTATCAGCTTCACATCCATAAACTCATGCATCCAACACTGACACATTCACCATTCATCACGAATTCATCTACTGTTTCATACTTAATTAATCTATCTATACATATTTTCTTCATCCATCCATTCATAATTCATCCACCAATTCACAGCCCATTCTCAATTCATCCATTCATTCAGAATTCATCCAAGTGTTTTCTCAGTTATCCCTCTTACCTCGTGTTTCAATCTTCGATCCACCCATTTCCAGTTGCTGTCTTCCTTTATGTTCAGCAAACTAATTTCAACACCAAAAAGTTCAAAATTCATCTTCAAACCATTATTTTTGTTATCTATTTTTTTCTTTTTTCATTCTTTTTTTCTCTTCAGTTGTTCTACGAAAAATTTATTGAAATACAAAATTAATGTAACTAAAAATATTTTTGTTAATTTTATTGATCAATTTTCATTTTTTTTATTCCTTTATTAATTCATTCATTCTCCCTCATTCATTCTTTCATTCCTTTTCCATCCAATGAAGAAGCCATCTTCATCTCATCAGCGTACATCTTCACTCATTCATCCACCAATCGGCTCTCTCATTCAAAGAATCATTGACAATTTCATTCATCCAAACATCCACCCATCATTCCATCTCTATCTTCGTTACCAAGTAATCCATTTATTTATTCATTTATTCACTTACTTATCCATCTGTCCATCGATGCAGGAGTTCATCCACTCTTCCATCCTTTTATTTATCCTTTCATTCATTTTTTTCACTCATTCTTCTATCCATCTTTCCATTTATCCTATCTTATCTTCTTTTTTTACCTTTCATTCATCCCTCCATTCCTGCCTCAAGTCATTTCTGCATTCCTCCTTTCAAACGTCATTTCATCTGTTTATCCTTTTATTCTTTGTTTTGCTCATCTTTTCATTCAATGTTTTTTTTTGTCATCTATCCATCCATCCATCCATCCATCCATCCATCCATCCATCCCTCCCTCCATCCATCCATCCATCCATCCATCCATCCATCCATCCATCCCTCCCTCCATCCATCCACCCATCCATCGATCGATCCATCCATTCCTCCCTCCATCCATCCATCCATCCATCCATCCATCCATCCATCCATCCATCCATCCATGTCTCCCTCCATCCATCCATCCATCCCTCCCTCCATCCATCCATATGTGAGTTACTATCCGTTTCCTTAACGCCCGTTTGGGCATCTTAAGTACATAGTCATATACCTTGAAACAGAATGATGTCTCATTATGATGGCATTCATGCACGCACACACGTACACAGAAACACACACACACGTAGACAGAAACACAAACTGACATTGAAACATCACAACACACCAAAACACACATATATGCCAACATATGAACAAAATAACAAAAAAAATTACATTCAAACAGATCTATCTATAAACAAACAAAAGCACACACAACCTCTCCCCACCCCCACCCCCCCCCCCCCACCCCACACACACACACACCCACACCCACACACAAATAGACACACACAATGACCATTCGTCATGCAGATCGAGAGGGTCAACGGGTATTAATGTGGTTGACGTGGTAGCAGTCACTGCAACAGTAATTTGTGGTCAGTGTCTGAATTAAACAGAGATTAGAAGTCAGAATTGTCGTTTCAAAGCCATGACAAATATCAGGAATATCATTTTCTGCTTTACTATCTGCCTTTCTATTTGAAATTTCAAAAAATGCCATCAAAATACCAAAGTGAAACTAAAATTCGAAAAAATTTTAAACTCAAAAAAATAATAAAAACAAGCTCAAAAAAACGAAAATTTCGAATGTTTTGGAGAATGTGGTGCAAGGAAGACAAGTGCTGTGACGTCACAGAAGCGTGAGTGACGCGGACAGGACTGACTTGCACTCTGACGTCACAATGGCGTCATCATTGCAGCCAGGCGAGAAGTTAATAGGAACTGCCATCCCAACACCCATCCACTGTCCGACCACCGTGGTGCCCTCAGTCATTCAGCTGCCAATCCTTCCTTCCTTCCTTTATTCCTTTCTTTATTATCTTTCTTTTTTGTTTTTTTTTAACTTATTTTCTTCTTCATTTTCCAGTGCTGTTATTTTCAAAATATTGCCCTTCTTTATCATTTCCTTCTTGACTTTGTTTTTCTATTTTTCTATTTTTTTCGTTCCATTGATAGTCAATTTATTGAATTTTTCGAAACAGACAATCGTGTTCGAGAACTATTCAAATGTTGCAAATTTTATTTAAAGTGTTTTTTCACAAAAGAAAAACAGAAAATAAAGAGTGAACAAAGGCAGAAGCGAAAAGCAATAAAAAAGAAAGTTGAGGACAAAGAATGGTCATGCTTGACCGCTTGCCCTGCAGCATTTCAATTGTTTGTGGTGCAAGTGATGGGAAGAAGACCTGCTGGAAACAACAGAAATAAAAATAAATTAAAATGAATAATTTATTTGAAATGCATACCTAGAGAAAACTTTAAATAAAAAAATATTTCTGAAAAAAAGAAAAATTATTCAGTATCGTAAGTTTTACAATAAACCATTCTACATGTTTTCAATGTAACAATGTTGAAACCTCATTTTCATTATTTTCATAATTTAGTAGTTCAACAAACTACACGTTTGATTTTACCAATGAAAAAAACGTTGGTGATAACTTATTTTAAAAAAAGACAATTTAAAAAAAAAATCTTCAAATTGAAAATAACTGTTATGCTTGATTCAAAGTATGAAGATGATGAAGTTATTAAAACAAAGATCCTTAAACTCAACATTTCAATTGTACCATCCCTGGAATTTGTTTACAGCTACTTATCATTTACTCATAGATTTTTTCCTTTTTCATTTAAGCTTCCGCCATGGATTCTCTCAACTTTAATCTTTTTTTTGGCTACATGGAGGGTTTAGTAAGGGGGTTCAAGGCAGGAATTCTGAAACAGAACGACTACATGAATCTCATTCAGTGTGAAACCCTCGAAGGTGTCATGTGATCCATGAAATAAATGACTTTAATGTCCTTCAAAATTTATTATTCAAAATAAAAGATAGTTTCTCATATTTTTATTTTTTTTTAAATATTTAAACTTACTTTTGGACGGGTCGTTTTCTTTACCGTATTTCACTCCAGACTTGAAGTTGCATCTGCAGGGAACAGACTACGGCAACTTTTTGTCGAATGAAGCAAGCCCAATTCAGGTGGCAACCATTGACGACAAGCTGAAGGAGAAGTTGGTGGTAGAGTTCCAACACATCCGAAACCATTCCCTTCCACCCCTCTCCAATTTTCTTGACTACATCACGTTTGTGCACATCAATTTATTTTTCAATCTCAAAACATTTTACATTTCAAAAACGTTTATTTTCCAAACTTCTGACTAACAAAAATATACACATTTTTCACATTCTATTCACACACTTCCAAAACCTCTTTTTCTCTTTTTACAGATACAGCTACATGATTGACAACATAGTGTTGCTGATCACAGGCACACTGCACCAGCGTTCCATTTCCGAGTTGATCCCCAAGTGTCATCCTTTGGGCAGTTTTGAGCAGATGGAGGCCATCCACATAGCCTCCAATGCTGCAGAACTGTACAACGCTGTGCTGGTTGATACTCCTCTTGCTCCCTACTTCATTGACTGCATCTCTGAGCAGGATCTTGATGAGATGAATATTGAAATCATCAGAAATACTTTGTACAAGGTGTTTGTTTGTTTCTGTGTGTAATTTTAAAGTGCCAAAACTTCAATGCTAGCTAGTACCAAATGAAAACAAAAATAAAAAACTTATAAAATTGTTCAGAAAAACTCTAAACATTTCAATTTTACTATAGAATTTACTGGTCCATTTGGCAACATGCAACACCCACACTACAACATTCAACACGCAATATGCAACATGCAATGCCTACACTGCAACATTCAACACACAATATGCAACATGCAACGCCTACACTACAACATTCAATACACAATATGCAACATGCAACGCCTACACTACAACATTCAATACACAATATGCAACATGCAACGCCTACACTACAACATTCAATACACAATATGCAACATGCAACACACACCAGGCTTATTTGGAGGACTTTTACCAGTTTTGCAAGACCCTTGGAGACACAACAGCAGAAATTATGGGTTCTGCTCTTGAGGTTCCACTCCTCATCTCATCTCTCCACTCAATTTGAAAAATAATTATTTTAATATTTTATTATTTTTTGGTTCCTGTTCTATGTTTGCTTACACATCAACACCAACCCTTCAATGAAAGCACAACTTCTCCATTGTTCTACAAATCCAGATACAACAAAATCCATCCTTTCAAACACTTCTTCTGCACCACATCCACACCACCACCACATCCACACCACCACCACATCCACACCACCACCATTCCACTCTCACTACCACCACTCCACCTACAAATGCCACACCACACCACCAGTTTGAGGCTGACAGACGAGCCTTCATCATCACCATCAACTCCTTTGGCACGAGTCTCACCAAAGATGACCGAGCCAAGTTGTACCCCAGCATCGGCAAGCTGCACCCCGATGGACTGGCAGCCTTGGCAAAGGCTGAAGACTATGACCAAGTGAAAGCTGTGGCAGAGTACTATGCTGTGAGTTGGCCCTGGGTGTTTGGGAGTTGTTTGGTGGAGGTTTAGTAGAGAACGTGCAGAGGTTAAGTGGAAGTTAGGATTACAGTAGTTATTTGGTAAAGAATAGGTAGAGTTTTGATAGAGGTTTAGAAGTTATTTGGTAAAGTATTAATCCCAGGTATAAGTCTGAGGGGGGTGTGGCAGAGAAGAGATTGAATAATGGTATGTGAGAGAATGGATGTCTGAAGGGTTGGCGAAGGAAGCCAGGTGGTTGTATGGATAATGTTGTATGTTTGTTTGAAGGTGACCTACCTATAGAAGTCAATTTGTATGTTCAATTGATGTTGAAATTTTTGCAGGAGTACAAGATGATCTTTGATGAGACGCAAGGAGACAAAACCCTGGAAGACAAATTCTTTGAGTACGAGGTAACGAGGCGTACACATAATCACTCATAATTAATAAATGAATCCACAAATAAATAAATTAATTAATCTTGACACACAAACAGGTCAATCTGATGAAGGGAGCCTTCATGAACCAGTTTCACTTCGGCATCTTCTACGCCTTCGTGAAGTTGAAGGAGCAGGAGAACAGGAACATCGTGTGGATCTCCGAGTGCGTCTCACAACGACACCGCGCCAAGATTGACAGCTATATCCCTATTTTTTAACCCATCCTTCACTCCCAGCTGGGTGCTGTGGGTTGTAGGCTCGTTTCGTGGCGTCAGTTCAGGCCTGGCTGTGTTGTTGGCTGTTGGTGTCAAAGCTATAATCTATCGCTATTTATTTTCAACTTATAAATTCATTAATATTCTATTTTTTTTAAATTAATTTTTTTTATAATTTCAAAATTCGTTATTTATCGTCTTTTTTTTACCTTTTAAGCTAAGCTCTTCTCAATCTTTATTTCTTTCAAAGTTCATCCACATTTTCCTTATTTTTCCATCGTTAACATTCCTGCAAACAACTAGTGAGTGTTAGTGATAGAAATAATTAGATGTTTGTTTTGAGTAAATGATTCACCTTGAAGTGATCAACTCACTAACACTAAGCTATTTGTGGGGTTTTGTTATTTACAGCGTATGAAATCATGTCTATAAACGGCGCTATCGATTCATAATTCACACTGTTTTGCTAATTTCTTTGAGATCTTCCAAGTCGATTCATCATTAGATTTTAACTCTTCTGTCCGACTCATAATCCTTTATTTAACATTACTCGATTGTGAAGTTGTGTAGTTGCTTCGTGGCGAATATTCATGTCTCATCGTTGCAAGGTCTTCAACACTGCAGTGGTGGTTGTGCGTTATTTTCAATTTAAACTCAATTGATCTTGAACTTTGTAAATTGTGTAACATTTGACCGCATACTTAGCGAATAAAAGAACTATTATCGTCTTCATTCGAACCTAATCAAACCATTTGCATGGTGCTGCTTACGCATTGCTCTGGACGGCCCATTCAATGAACCACCCGTCTTTAATCTTATCTAATCAAGACATTTGTAACTCTTGCTTTAGCACTTCGTTCGAAAACGCTGCCATGAAAACAATTTTATTCGCTGTGGGCTACTAGAGGACTGGACACTAGGACGACTTCGCTTCTGCCCAGTATTCAAGTTGATTTGATTCATCTCATTAAATCTTTCACAATCTGATATTTCTCTAGCCAGTCAAACTTTATTTGATTTTCTCTTGCAATCTACGTTTTTTCATTCTGGTTCGCTACCATGAAACTCTTACCTCCTTGGCCTTTCAAATCTCGACTCCCCGGTAAATCTCTTCAAACCTTACGTTAGCACACTTGGCGGATCACTCAAACGCTATATAATCTGCGCTACAAAAATGGTTTTCGAGTGAATTACAATGAAAAGCTGTTTCGTTTATTTAAACTTTTCAACGGCTTTCAAGTTTTCAGCCTCGACGCCTTTCCAGTAACAAAAGGACGTGTACTCATTGAAAACGTAAGAGCGAAAAGGTAATAACAAAAATGTCAAAAAGTTTCACTCTAAAGGTTTTTTTCTCCAATTTTGATGCTATAGAAACCATTTCTAGGTTAACTATTTGTGTCTTCGTGCTTTGTGAAGCCATGTATCAGGTGTGCACAGTATTATCGATCGGCGTACACTCGAGCAATGAGGATGCTTTTGAGAGGAGTGTGTGCAGTTGTCAACACACATAAAAAGTGCATCGGAAACCAACTAAAATGCAGTTTAAACTACAAACTTGAAGTGTAAATTCAATAAAAAGTTGATTTTTGTTTTAATACTTGCTCCATCTACCGAGGATTTACTTATTTTTCAATTTGCGACGTTTTGAAGGTTTTATGGCAGTTGAAGTTCCGAAAAAAATAAGTTGAACTTTTTAGAAAAATGAAAGTCAAAGAGACAAAAGTTTCGATGTTCTCGTTGTGTGTGTTGTTGGCCCTGGTGTGCCTGGCAGAGGGCATTTACAACAAGCTCCAACTGATCGACTTGAACCATCTCAACTACCACACCCAAAACTACTTAGTCATCAAGTCAAACTTCAAGGTAAGAGGATTTGCAAAAGCTTTGCTTGGCTTGTTTATTGTGTGGAAGTTTCCAAAAACAAAAACAATATCTGTGTCCAAATTAGATGAGTTAAAAAGCTAAGCAAGAAGCTGGTGAAGGATTAGATTAAGATTTGATTAACTGAGATCAGAAGAAACTTCGAAAGTGTGAATTTCATACGACTTTTCATTATTGTCTTTTGCAGCGTTTTTTCTAGATTTGATTCAACAAAAATTATCAAAATAAAAATGAATAAATTGAATCGATTGCTTTAACTTTATTCAAGTCAAAAAGTTATGCAGAGTTGAGTAGAAATGCTTCAAAATGCGGTTAATCTATAATCAAATCAAGGCTACTCAAAATGCACTCTGATCTTATCTACTAAAAGTTAACTGATTCTAATCTAACCAACTCTAACTTAATCCAATCTAATCTTAACTAAAAAACAGTTAAATCCGATTTTTAGAGCCAATGAAAGCACTTGAGGCGAATCTAATTCAATCCACTTGTAATGAATTTAAATCCAATCCAACGAGTCCTGATGCTTTGTAGGGTTCTGTGATCTTCAAGCCATCGGATCACTTTATGGTGGAATTCAACACTTCAGCAGCCACCATTCAAGAACTCCACGCCATCAACTACACCCTGGTTGAAGATTACGATGTCGTCACCCTCCACGTGGTTTGTGGTGGATTGTGGTGGGTTGTGGTGGTTTGTGGTGGGTTGTGGTGGGTTGTGGTGGGTTGTGGTGGTTTATGACGGATTGTGGGGGTTTGTGGTGGATTGTGGTGGGTTGTGGTGGTTTGTGGTGGATTGTGATGGATTGTGGTGGGTTGTGGTGGTTTGTGGTGGGTTGTGGTGGGTTGTGGTGGTTTATGACGGATTGTGGGGGTTTGTGGTGGGTTATAAGTGTTTGTGGTTGGTTGTGGTGGTTTGTGGGGCTTATTGTGGTTAAGAATGGTTTGTGGATCTTTATAGAAAGTTATATCAGCTCGTTTGAATGTTGTTGATTTTTATAGGTTCTTACTAATCACGTGTAAATTATAACTTGTGTGTCATATTGGGATCACCCATGCTGTAATTGATGACTAAGACACTTCGAATCACCACAAAGAACAAAGAGGAGGAAAAGGAAGAAGAGGATGGAATGAGGTTTGTTGGCTTTTTCGTCATCTGCGTGATCATGGTGTCTATTAGCTTTTCGCTGGCCTACGTGTGCTGGCTGAAACACCACAAGACCAAGGAGGACGGAGCTGCGGTGGTGCTGCAAGGTATCTAACGAAAATAATTTCAATAAATATTTCAAATTTTAGTCTTTAATAGATTTTTGATGAGATTTGAATTTTTTATACAGTTTATTTATTTTTAATATAGATTTATATTTCGTTTTTTTCTTTTTTTTTCTCAAAAATCTTCTGAGATGAAGTCATTTCACTAAAGTTTGTATACTTTCGAACATTTTTGAACGGTAGTATCAGCGCTATACAAATTTTCTGTTTCCAAACACATGCATCAACAGAAAATCCACTGTTAAAATCTTCTCACACAATTATAAACACACACACATACAAACACACAAACATACAAACAAAAAAACATACATACACACATACATACAAACACACACACTCAAACAAAACACAGACTCATCGCAAGCTCCTCTCTTGGAAATGTCGTCTGCCCAGTCAACCCAGGTTCTTCTGATTTCAAATATCACCTTCGTTGATGATTATTATTTATAATAATAATTCTTATTATAAATAATTTATAATAATAATTATTATTTATAATAATTTATAATATTAATTATTATTTATAATAATTGATTTAACTATAATTCATGACAAGAATCGATTAAGTCGTACTTTTTCATATTCGATCACAGTGGGTTGAAGAAAACTGAATAAAAAAATAAAATCAGATTTATTTGAATATGAAAATTTTTAGAAAAAAAAATTGAAATGAATTATATACTTTAAAAATGGAATAGACTCAAATCAGATGAAATCACTCCCCCCCCCCTCCCCCCCCCCTCCCCCTCTCAAAGCTACCAAAGAACACCACGCTGCAGCACATGCAGACGGACGAGTCGTGTGTGTCAAGCGAAGATGACAACCACCACCATGACAACCATCACCATGACAACCATCACCATGACAACCGCCACCATGACAACCATCACCATGACAACTCGTGTGATAACTATCACCATGACAACCCCCACCATGACAACCACCTGCCTAGAAAGACACCTCCCAGACCTCTCTTCACCAAGGACGCTCTTGAAATGGAAGCTTTCAACAGTGTGTTCCTGTGTGGTGATGAGTGCATGAGTGAGAGAGAGTGAATTATTGAACGATGAAATGAGTGACTGAGTGACTAGGTGATTTGGATGAAATGAAGTTAAGGCACGAAACTTAACGTGTGGGTAAATCTAAAAACCCCTCTTCAACCAACCAGCCAACTAGCTACCCAACCAACTAACCAACCGACCAACCAACCAACCAACCAACCAACCAACCAACCAACTACCCAACTACCCAACTAACCAACCAATTAACACCAGATTCGTACCACGTGGATACTCTGGCATCCCTGCCTGGAGCAGACAGCCTGGGAGGTTCGAAGCTTCCTGCTGACCAATTCTTGACCTCATTCTCGCTGAGTAAGAAGAAAGGAGGCCAGTACGTTCCCATAGCAGCAGGAGCGAAGAAGTCAGTGGTGTGGTGGCGGTTTGCAATCAAACATTTCGAAAAAGGAAAAAAATCACCCTTTTTAACCCACTCGATTCCCTCATGAATTTCACCAAATTTATCTCAACCACATAGTTCACCCACTATGACATCCAACCTGCACCAGACCACACCAAACCGCACCAAACTGCACCAAACCCCCAAATAACTTCACCTCATCCCACCCACCCACCCAGCCCACACCACTACACCACCTACACCCCCAGGTTTGATTCAGAAGGCGCCAAAGGTTTGAGAGCAGAAGGGGGAATTCCTGACGTCTTGTGCACCTCCAGGGAGGAGGGGGAGGTGAGGTCACAGTACATCAGCCTGCCCTACCCTTCCCAGATGGGCCTTTCCTTTGGTCCCAGTGAAAACCGAGCTCTTAAGAAAAACTCTAGTTAGCATTGGAGCATGATGGAGAGTTAATGTTAAACATAATAATTATTTTTTAATTGGCAGTTTAAATTAAGTGAAACTTCAAAATTGCGTATCAAATATAAATAAAACCGTACCTAATAAAAAAAATAAAAAAATAAAAAGTTACTTATTACGAAAACAGACAAATAATGAAATCGAAAGATGATGTCATTTGAAATAATTCCAATCGAGGCGATGAGCGATGATGATGTGGTTGGCTGATGACGCCCACAGGCAGTTTGACGAAGGAAACAGTGGCGTTCAATTCACCCCGGGGAGTTGACGGAAGTAGGTTCATTGAGACGGACATCAAAGCTGGTGAGCTACTTCAATATTACTTCCAACTTCGAATACAAAATATCACTTGATTTCCAAGCTTACTTTAATTGTAAGTTCGTATCAGAGTGCCCTTGAAGAGCTAGTAATAATCCTTAGACAAATGTTTCGATTAGATAAGATGGAATGAATTTTACAAAGATTCTTCAACAAAAAAAACACTTAATGAAAAAAATTCACAAAACGTCAAAAGACACACGTCAATGAAACAGGAGCGCAGGCAAAAGAGTCATCCTTGAAGAAGTCCAAGCATTCTCCCAGAAAGCAAGCATTTACTCTCAGCAACCGACCCACCCTTCTAGACACCCCCTTTCATTTCTCGCCTCTCTCGAGTGGTACCGATCGGAGTTCTGACAGCGGCAGGATGACCGATGAGGCGTATGGAACTCTAGGGAGCACCGTGTCAAACAACACCACCAGCACAGGCAGTGACAGCAGCGGCAGCGTCGTCACCATCATTGCAGCCGAGTCTGAAAGTGTCAGGAAAATGCTCTCTTCGAGGTCCGAGGGTTGTTGATCGATGGAGGAAGGTGGAACGGTGGAAGGAGGGTGGGGTGGTAAACACGGAGTGGAGTGGTAACAGTGAAATGAAAAGAAGTGGAGTGATGTGGATTGAGGTGTACTGAAGCGATTTGAAGTTGCATTTGTGGCTGATAGTTTGAGGGATCAACAGCATGTTTGAATTTTAGCTAGCAACAACATTGGAATGCTTCCAATGATTCTCTCTCAAAGTTGCATTGATTCGAAAATAAATTAACCACCATTTATTCAACCGTCAACTCCTATCAGTAATTCGATAGGTTATCATTACAATCATATGACCTCGAACCTATCCGGGGTTAATGCCACTATAATAGTAATCGTTTTTTCATTTTATTACTGTGTTGTATTATACCGGTTTTTTCTGTATTGAATTAAATTTCATGGTAGTGTATTGTCTTACATAGGCACAACTGTTCATCAAAACGATCACTATCCACCACCCATCACTACCCACCACCCACCACTAACCACACACCCACCACCTCCAACCCACAACCCACCACCCACCCATCCACCACCCGCCCACCCACCACCGACCACCCACCTCCAGCAGCTCCCACTTCGGCATCAAGCCCATCATCTCCAACCCTTCCAAGGAATCCTCCAGCACACTGCCCTTCCTGAAGAAGGAGGGCAAGCCCACTGTTCGCTTTAGCAACCAGACCCCTACCTCCTCCTCGTGAGTCTTTTGATTGTCTTAATTGGTTTTTGTTTGTTGCTGTTGTTGTTATTGTTATACAATACAATACAATACAAGTACGAATATTATTATAGTGGCATTAACCCCGTAGTGTTTCGAAACCATTGTTATTGTTGTTTTAACTCTAATTTTTTTTATTCTTCACGTTCAAATAATGTTTTCAGTTTTTGATTATTTAAATAAATAATCAAAAACTGTTTGATAACTGTTTTTGTTTGTTTATTCGATTATCTCGTTCTATAATTTTGTGGTCTGTTTCTCTTGAAACAACAGCCGTTTCAAAGCTACAAAAATTTCGTTTGAAAGACCGATCCACCACTTCCAGTTTCAACACAAGCCTCTTGATAGTGATGGGTCTTTTGGTGTCAGCCCTCAGCTACAAGCCACCCCAACCTTCCTCCCACCCCCACCCAGAAGTCCACCTAACCATCCACGTTCCACCCTACACCCCCATCAAAACCACAGACTTCTACGTCAGCAGAGACAGTCATCTATCTGTGGTGAACCTGCTGGACGCCAGTGTGATGAGGGTCAACGTGTATGGTTCGTGTTTGATGCGCTGAGTGGTTGGATAGGAGTGGATCGTGTTTGATGTGATGAAATGTTTTTTTTGGTGATAAGATTTTAAAGCACGAAAAATTATTTAGTTGGGCTAAAGCGTATTCAGTTTGTGGTAAAACTGTTTCACACACACACACACACACACACACACACACACACACACACACACACACACACACACACACACACACACACACACACACACACACACACACACACACACACACACACACACACACACACACACACACACACACACACACACACACACACACACACACACACACACACACACACACACACACACACACACACACACACACACACACACACACACACACACACACACACACACACACACACACACACACAAACACACACACACACACACACGCACGCACACACACACACACACACACACACACACACACACACACACACACACACACACACACACACACACACACACACACACACACACACACACACGCACACACACACACACACACACAAAACCCTTTTTTTTTCAAATGAATTGAAGTTTCCGATACAGAATCTTTACTAAAACTAATATTAATATAAAAACTTAAACTGAACCACTGCTACCTTCAACGCCTGCAGACATAGAAGTAGCCGAAGGTCCAGTATCGGAGGAGGATGCGTGCAAGCACAAGAGCTGTGGTCAGGCCTGTGACCAATCGACTGGCAAGTGCGTGTGCAAGAGAGGCTTCGAACTCACGGCCGATGATGAGTGCCAAGGTGGATGGGAAATTGGAGAGGGCTGAATGGTGTATTTGGTGGAGGAGTGAATTGAGCGCTTTTGAACAGTATTGCCAGTGCCAAATCTAATCTAATTTAACAAATAAATTAGTAATGCACCTTTCAGCACTATGTTTATAGGCGCTCCCATGGAAACGGTTTTACTCACTGTGGGCTACTAGAAAACTAGGTACTCTAGCATGACTAACGAAATGTTTTGAATAAATTAGATCGAAGGGCGGTAAGTTGATCATTGTATCTTATGGCATAAAAGAAGCTTCGAAGCGTGAAGTTTGAATTCCAATACCTGGGCTAAAGCTCAGGTTTGAGCTTTGAAAAACGGAATTTTAACTAAAAAAGCAGACGCCGTGATGATTTGGTTACTTAGAGTGGTTAGTTGCGGAAGACAGTGGAGCAGAATAATGAAACTTATTACGTTCTACAGAAACCCAGCTCAATAATGACAGAATAAAACTTAGTTGTTTAAACAGTTCGTAGCAAAGCGCTCTTGAAAAGTGTGGAATCAGCGCTATATTAATGATTTGATTAGATTAGATTAGATAAATATCGTGTTAGTTTTTTTTTTAAATACTGCAATGTCACGACACCTCATGCAGACGTTGACGAGTGTCAGATGCTCGAACAACCATGCCACTCCCACGCCAGGTGCATCAACGAGAAGGTGCCATGACGTCACTCGTGTTTCTTAATGTTCTTCTCATCAAAAGCTCAAAAAAGAATTTAAAAAAATTAGATGTCAATCAGTTTTCATCAGATATTTCTTGATTTTCAAACAAAATCTTGGAAATGTAAAAAAATCTTGAAGTATGTGTTATACATTATAATAAATATGAAAACTCTCGTTTTGTTTCCCATCCTCCAGGGCAACTTCTCTTGCGAATGTCAGCCCGGTTACCATGGAGATGGCTTCCATTGCAAATGTGACAAACTATTTCAAAAGTTTAACATTGAGTTAAAAGTCTGAAATCAGTTGATGAAACTTGAAGCATACAAAATATTGTAAAATGTTTTGTATTTCAATATTCAAAACAAAATTCTGACTCAAACGTCTAGAAGTATTTAACATAAAACTCTCGAAACTTCCTTTGAAGCGTGTGATTTGCCCTGTCCCGATGGCTTTTACGAAGTGAAGTCGTGCAGGAACCAGGCAGCCAAGAGGCAGGAATGCAAGAGTACGTGGTTTATGTTTGGTTCTGAATCTTTTTAAAAATTTATTTTAGTGATTTCATTATGAGTTTGAGAAAATTGTGAATAGGAGAGTTCAAAGACCCAGACTAGGGTAGCAGAAGTTTGATTGATTTGTACTTCATATTCACAAAAGATTTCTCATGTTTGAGCTCCTTTATTGCTTTTCAAGATTGTGACACGTTAGCCTTCAAACCATGGCTACAAGATACTTTAACACGCATTGATTAAGTTAGATTAGATGAAGCTACATAAAATAAAATCAAATTTGACTTGTTCATTGAGCAGAGTGTTCGACAAGCTGTGAGGCTGGCTTCTTCATCTCTGAGAACTGCACCCACAAGAGGGACATCAGATGCACACGTAAGTTCTCTGAAATGACCGTTATTTCATTATTATTATTAGTATTAGTATTATTTTTATTTTTAATATTACTACTAGTACTAATAATATAAAGAGTTTCGTTCAAACATGCATTTAATGTGTTGTTCAGGCTGCAGGAGTGAGTGCAGTTACATGGATTATGAGTTCAAACCGTGCATAGGCCCTCAAGACAGGGTGTGCAAAGGTGCTACATCACAAACTATTTGATAATTCATTTATATTATTATTGTAAATTGCTCAATTTAAAAAAAATTAAATTCTTTAATTTTTAACGCATTTGCGTTAAGAGTTCTCCTGAATAAATTTTTGAAAGCCCTTTCAAAAAACTTCAAAGAATGCCAACACTGACACCGCTTCAGAAATCCGGTCTCTGCCAGCCCCGAAGGTGTCCAGCAACATGGTGTTTGAGAACCGCAAGGAGGTGAGTACTGTGTCCTCTTACAGACTGCAGGACGCAGGCAGCAACAGAGACAAAATGGTCTTCCTCACCAGACGTTCGTCCAGTTGTTGAGTTATTTAAAAAATTTTAATTGGAGCTACACAAACTTTTCATTATTTTAGACTAGGTAATATATTTGACTATGTTCCGTGATCCGCTTTATCGGATACGGCGTGAAAACACGCCTTTCAACGTTCACCCCAAGGAGCACCACAACAGCACCCACCAAAACTACAACAACTTCCACCATTCCAATAAAAGAACAACAAAAAAACAACAATAAAAACTCCACAACCACAACAGCAACAGGCTACGGAGTGCAGATAAAGTTAAAAGAGATTAACTTGGCGCCTCTGTACCAGGCAGTCAACCATGCCGCCTCCAACGATAACCACAAGCTCAAAAACCAAGGCTTGACCGCGTACTGTCCTTACCCCATACCTGAAAAGTATAATCTCACCCTCAAACTACACGAGGTGATAATGGTGATTGTGGTTTTGGTGGCTGGTTTGGTGGCTGGTTTTGGTGGCTGGTTTGGTGGGTGGTTTTGGTGGGTGGTTTTGGTGGGTGGTTTTGGTTATGGTGATGATGGTGATGGTGGATTGAAAACAATAAAAAAGTTCTCATAGTTTTTTAAGTAATTAACAAAGCACTTTTGAGCTCACTATGATTAATTTTTTCATAAGAGTAAATTACACTTTCAAAAGTTTATTTCAGTTGAAACATAGCTGCTCGAAACTAGTGTTTTTTCTTATTTCCTCCTTTTTTCAATTTTCAATTTGAACTCCTTGCCGTCCTACTTACCCACACCACACAACAAGCACCCACACCGCACCACCGCACAACAAGCACCCACACCACACCACCACACAACAAGGGAATCACGACTAGAGCCACCCACCACACGTGCGCCTCGGAGGATGAAGAGGGAAAGAAGGAGAAGAAAAAGAAAAAAACGAAAAAAAACTCAAGGCCTTCATTCCTTTCTTCAATGCCTGAGTCGCTGGAGGATCTACAGGTGTGTAACGGTGAAAGTGGCTTCTTCGCCAGTCCCACAGACGCCTGTGAAACATACATGTTGAGCGGAAAAATGCCCCAATTGGACAAGAACAAGGCATCTATCGTGTGTGTCAAGGCCTCTCGTCTGACTGACGTTTTTGACGTCAGTCACAAGTTTGATGACGTATCAACCACCTTCCTTGACGTCAATATCACGTTGGTGGAAGTGTCATGAGTGTGGGAGAATTGGTATTTGGAATTTTGAGTTGCTGGTCATTGATGCTTTGTGGGTATTGTTTGAATGGGAGATATCGGGGGTTGGAGTTTCCAGAGTGAAGAACCATAAAGTAGGTATATATTCCGATGATACGTAAAAAATAAAAACTTATCTACATGGAAACGAGTACTGATACGACCACGTGAAGATAAGAAGAAATGATAACATGAAGATACTGTTTACGCCTGAGAAATCTCACACAAACCGAACATAATCAAAAAAGAACTCACAAACACAAAGACACACCCACCCACCCACACACACACACACACACACACACACACACACACACACACACACACACACACACACACACACACACACACACACACACACACACACACACACACACACACACACACACACACACACACACACACACACACACACACACACACACACACACACACACACACACACACACACACACACACACACACACACACACACACACACACACACACACACACACACACACACACACACACACACACACACACACACACACACACACACACACACACACACACACACACACACACACACACACACACACACACACACACACACACACACACACACACACACACACACACACACACACACACACACACACACACACACACACACACACACACACACACACACACACACACACACACACACACACACAGACACACACACACACACAAACACTCACACACACATACATACAAAAAACACACACACAAACAAACAAACACACAACAGGTGCGCCAACAGACGTACCAAGTGCGACGACTGTTTGCGTAACTGCGCCAAGAAGATGGTCTCTCACAGGGGGAGTCACGCGTGCAACGTGACGGCAGAGGACGCAGACAACGGCGAATCTCCAAGACTGCAGTACTGCTACAGTTGTTGCAACAAGCGGGAGTGCTCTGAGGTGTGTGACGTGTACTACGACAAGGCGTGCCCACAAATCAGGTTGTTGCTGGGGGTGTAGGTTAGTGGTGGTGATGTTGGTAATGTTGCTGGTGACGTTGGTGGTGTTGTTGTTGGTGATGTTATTGGTGGTATTGTTGGTGTGATGGTGTTTTTTTGGTGATGATTGGAGTTATTTTTAGTTTTAATAGCGTTATTTCTACCACTAAACTCATATATTCCAATTGCTTTCAATTTTCCATGATTTAAGCGTTTCCTTCCTCACCCATTGCTTAATCAAATCTACCACCTCACAGGTGCCTTACGGGCAACATAGCAGAGGTGACTCTGGAGCCTGTGTTCTCAGCAGACACACACGTGTACGCCTGTCACATCGAGCCAGTGCCCAACTACACCATCTACCACCTCGAGTTCTCCATCATCAAGGATGCCACAAAAGTTACCAGCAAGGTTCACCGCCTCACTGGAATGCGCTTTTAAAGCCCTCGAAGCTTCGAGCACTTGGCTAATTACGCTTTAAAGTAAAGTGTTATTATTTATCTCCTCCAACTGCAAACACTCGCCAGGTTTTCCGTGCAAGGAGAAACTTCAGTCAGAAGCAAGGACACCCCTACCAGGCCGAAGACCAGTCAGTTGTATATTTCAATCATAAAAATCTATCGAAAAATGATTTTATTATTTGAAATTAGAGTTTTACACAAGTTTACAGATCTATGGATCATTTATGGATTGAATTGTTATTTTTCTTGACTTATACCATGATAAGGTCTCGAATCTCTAGGGGGTTGATGCCACTATAATAATATGCGTATTCGTATTGTATTGTAATAGAAAGATAATCTCACGGTAAAGTATAGACGTAGTCATAGTACCCTTGAAATCTATCCCACACAGACACGAGTTTTTGAATGTGAAGTTTGAGAGCCTTCTGGACAGGCAACCAAACATCCTGCAAGGTGCCAATTGCAATCGGGCGCTTTTGAACAGTGTGG
>OX387251.1:8929429-8994429 GCA_947562095.1 Branchellion lobata | reverse complement strand
TTAATACAGTTTTTCATTATTCTTTATTATATTTTATTATAAATGAAGCTTTTGTTGCAAGAATTACAAAATATAAAGCTTATTGTATTAGATAAGTTACTGGCTTGTGCGTTCTACCACCGCCACATCACATAACCACAACCACTACCATAAATACATTCTCATAACCGCTGTCACTACTATCAAAACTACAATCTCATAACCGCTGTCACTACTATCAAAGCTACACTCTTATAACCGCCACCGCCGCCACCACCACAACCACTACAGCGACTCGATGGCCACATTAAGCCACTATAGGCAGCTGGTGACCACAGCGAACGACATGCAGCGACACGACGTCGAAGGAATGCAGTTGTACGTGAGACAGGAGGTGGCCAGACAGAACCACATCGCCAACCAAACCAAACATCTATGCCACCTCAAGCTCACGGACCTGCAGGAACAACTTGAAAGGGTTGAATCTCTTAATTCTCTCATTGTTTCCTAATATTTTCCTTCAGGATTTTTAAGTTTTGTTTGTGAAATATTCGTTGCCTTTCATGAAATGTAGGTTTTATTCCACAAAAGTCCACATAAAGCTTATTCGTGAGTATTCACCCAAAATCTCTTCTTGAGTTTTTGTTATTATTAACAATGATTTTCGTTTCAAGACTATTGAATGAGTTATGCATTGAACATATACCAAGGTTTCTTATTACGATCAATATAAGAATACTTGAATATGTTTGAACCTCTCACTGGCGTAGGCGAAGGAATCCATGGAGGTGGTGGGTCCAAACCACACAATGGTACAGGAGTTGGCTGTGCAGTACACCAAGCAAGTTGTTGCCAATCTCACTCGCATCGTCAACAAGTTCAAGTGGGTGTGTGTGTGTGTGTGTTTGTTTGTGTGTGTGTGTGTGTGTGTGTGTGTGTGTGTGTGTGTGTGTGTGTGTGTGTGTGTGTGTGTGTGTGTGTGTGTGTGTGTGTGTGTGTGTGTGTGTGTGTGTGTGTGTGTGTGTGTGTGTGTGTGTGTGTGTGTGTGTGTGTGTGCCTTTGTATTTTTCAAACCATTCACATACATAATATATTTTCATAATAGTTCCGTTTGAATAGGTTACCATTAATCCACTCCTTCTACTCATGCATAAATATGAAAAACATTGATAACATATTGGAACAAAACTAAAAATTAAACCAGTAACATCACTTCTACATCCCTCCCAGGAAGGAATTTACGACCTATGCCAACAAGGCACTCGAAAAGCTGAAAAGGAACATTGTTCAAACATCAAGCGCTATAGAAAGCAGCAAGTGGATGGACGGTCCGAGAATCATTTATGACGCGGTTAAGGCGAAAAGGAGCAAAGCAGGTCTGGAGACGAAGCCTTTCCTGCAGTGGGCTGGCATCAAACAAGAAGTGGATCGTCTTGTGGCCGGTGTGTGTGGCGGGTGTGTGGTGTGTATGGCTGCTGGTGGTGGTGGTGTGTGGCTAGTGGTGGTGGTGGTGTGTGGCAAGTTGTAGTGGTTTGTGGCTGATGTGGTGGTGAAAGTGGCTGGTGGTGGTAAATGTGGCGAGTGGTGGTAGTTTGAGTGCTTTGATGGTGGTCAAAATGCAATTTTCCACCACAAACTCCAAGTCCAACCCCTTTCAGACATGTCTCTCAAGGACTTTCCACTGCCGAACTTGACAGAGTTCATAAATTCGGAGGCCATAAAGCCTGCATACAAACCCCTCAAGATCCCCAAAAGCAGTGAAGTAATCCTCCCACAAAACCAATGGTACTATCAGTTCGACAAGAAGATGGACAAGGAAGCATCCAAGCACAAGAAGCAAGAAGAACAAGAAGCTCTAGAGGCTTCTTCCTACCTCTCCTTCACCACCTTCCAGATCATTCTGCTGGTGATAGACGTAGTGTGGTTTGTGCACCGCATGGCAGGTGCATTCTCGACTGTGGGTCAGATCGCCCATGGATGCCCAGTGTACATCTCTTGTCATCTACTCCACAAAAACGGTACCTAAGCCCGGCCTTTGTTTCGACTTAGTCTCATTTTTGCTGCGCTGTTTAAATTTTAAAAGATCACATCGATTTATTTGATTTAATTTGTTCAAAAGCATTATTTACGTATTTAAACAAATAAAATAGAAAGGATATATTCTTGAAGATAAAAGTTCACAAACATAATCACAAAGACCTTCAAAGCTTGCACACATAAACACACACAGACACACACACACACACACACACACACACACACACACACACACACACACACACACACACACACACACACACACACACACACACACACACACACACACACACACACACACACACACACACACACACACACACACACACACACACACACACACACACACACACACACACACACACACACACACACACACACACACAAACACACACACACGAACACCCACACTTGATAGACATCTATTTCAACACAACACCGACAACACCCACTCAAGATAAGCTAGACTCAGGGGTGTTGCAGCAGGACCACAACCAGGACGACCCAATGTCCAAGCGGTCCAAGCTTTCATGCTGTCTCTACCGCCTCAGAGACATCAACTTTAAGGTTCCAACTATCACTTTCCTCATATAATTTCACTTTTTATTCACAGACCTTATGAAGAAAACCCAGAAAAAGCTTCAAAAAGCTATTATTTTTGAAATTATACTTGAAAGTGTGCGTGGTTAATGAAATAGCTTGAAGAATGTAAGCAAAACCAGATCTTCATGTTTACATGCGAGTTCAGTAACGTCTAAACAGCTAAAATACGAGTTAAAAATATATACTAAAAATTTGATTCGAAACATTTATTACAAAACATTTTATGATCAGCGTCACATACTATTTTTCTATTATCGGTCTTCTTCCGGGCACGAGAAACACTGGTGTAGTTCCAGTGGAGCTACGAACCCGGGCATTGGAATGTGGGAGGTCAGCTGTTGCCCATGCAGCATACCTCCTTGTTCCATGCAGCTAGCGGACCTCAAAGGAACTTCGAAAACCGATGCAGCTTGGCGCCAACAGCGTAGAAGTTGGCGGATTTTGTATGTGTTTAAGCTATACAAGAGTTTGGTTAGGTTGGTTTAGATGAAATAAATGAAAAAAAAAGTGTATGATGCAAAATGAAAAATCAAAAATAACATGAAACACACAAAATAGGAAACTTTACAATGGTAATAAACACTGAAAAAAAATCGAAATATAATCGAAACAACAATGCAACGTTCAAACCGAACGTCGCAGAGCGCTTCGAAAAGATACTTTAAAAATTTGAAGAATGTTTTGAAAAGTTTCAATTTGACACTTTGTTTATGTAATTGTAAAAATGGATTTTAATGTGAGCCTTGGAGGAAGTCGAAAAAGAGACAGAATACCTTCAAATCATTCACCGGGTCCTTCAAGAGTTTCAGAGTGCAAAGATTTTTGGGTACTTGGACAAAAAATATTCTGTTGAGTAGAATGGAAGATCAACTTTTAAATGAGGTTTTCACATGCTTTTTGAAAAGATACCAACCACCACAACCCATCTTCAACCAACCACCACAACCACTATTCAACCAACCATCACAACCACTATTCAACCAACCATCACAACCACTATTCAACCAACCATCACAACTACTCTTCAACCAACCATCACAACCACTATTCAACCAACCATCACAACCACTATTCAACCAACCATCACAACTACTATTCAGTTAAAGTACCACATAAAAAAACTAACTCAATTACCAAGCAACCACAACAACCACCAAGCAAGCACAACACAACCACCAATCAACCACAACACAACCATCAAGCAACCACAACACAACCACCAATCAACCACAACACAACCACCAATCAACCACAACACAACCATCAAGCAACCACAACACAACCACCAATCAACCACAACACAACCATCAAGCAACCTCAACACAACCACCAAGCAACCACAATACAACCATCAATCAACCACAACAACCACCAGGCAACCACAATACAACCACCACAGATAATGAGTACAGACTTCGTCCCTAAAATGGTTGCTTCAGTCACAGCTGGCTGCCTCTTGTACATCGCCATGGCTGCTTCCCACAAACTCGTCTCCATCAAGACCCTCGCCAAGATCGGCTACTTTGATGCTTTGGTGTGTCTGTGTTGTTATCGTTGTTGTTGTTGTCATTGTTTTCGTTATGTCGTTGTTGTTGTTGTTGTGTTATTGTTGTTGTTGTTGTTGTGTCCTTGTTGTCTTGTTGTTGTTGTTATGTTGTTTGTTGCCGTGTTGTGTCCTTGTTGTTGTGTTGTTTGTGTACCGTTGGTGTTTTTGCGCCACTGTGTTGCGGTGACGTTAATTTTATTGTTTTTCTATATAAAATTATGTTGTTTTTGTAGTAAATATTTTGGTGTTGTCAGTGCGCGGTTGATGTGGTAACTGTGGTGGGATTGTCAAAAGTGAAAAGTGTTTATGAATATTTTTGATGTTTCTAATGACTGCAATTAATTAATTAATTAATTAAAAATTATTGTAAATAATGGTTATTTTATATTTATTTAAGCTCCATAATACAATTGATAATTATTTAACCATTGACCGAAAGTTTCAAGGACAGAAGCCACGCCTCGGTCTTCCAATTACAATAGTGATGAATAAACATATTGCATGGCGGTGCTTAACAGATGGGACCACTGGAGGCGAGCTACTCACTGGCAGCGACGTCGGTGAAGTTGAACGCTCACAAGATCAATTCCTTCGAACTGCCTCTCTACGAACAACTCATCAACACCAGATTCAAAAGGTGGCTTGTCTGGATGGATGAAGATTGTGTGATGGGTGGTTGGATGGAGATTGTGTGATGGGTGGTTGGATGGAGATTGTGTGATGGGTGGTTGGATGGAGATTGTGTGATGGGTGGTTGGATGGAGATGTGTGATGGGTGGTTGGAAGAGGTTTGATGGGTGGTTGGAAGAGGTTTGATGAGTGGTTGGAAGAGGTTTGATGGGTGGTTGGAAAAGGTTTGATGGGTGGTTGGAAGAGGTTTGATGGGTGGTTGGAAGAGGTGTGTTGAGTAGTCAAAAAAAAGCGTGAATAGGTGGTTGAAAGAAGTTGAGTTGATCGTTTTAAAATAATCCTTACATTTACTCCACGTATTTCGAGTCTGTGGGAAGAGTCTTGTTGCAAAGGTTTCACAAAAAACCATTTTTTATGCTTTAATACGCTTATGAAATTTATGTTCTTTCAAATTTATGGCCTCAGCTTGACACAAAACACATTAAACATCGTCTGAGAAGCACGATGTACATTCCTCACAAATACATTCTCAACTGCAAGCTTACCAACAGTGATTTTAATCAAGGACATTTCAATATGAAATCCTGGGAATTAATGACAGAAAAGAAAAAAACTTTTCAAACTACCACCACCACTTTTCAAACCGCTTTTATCACTAATTTCCAAATCGATTATCCCACTTTAAATCATTAACATCATTCTTCATTTCCACCACTTCACAATCTTTCAACCGCTACCACAAAACCTTCCCGAACCACCACCGCCACCACTTTTTCAAACAACCACACCACTACCACAGCCTCTCCATCTACCACAACCTCTCTGAACCGCACAACCTCTCCGAACCGCACAACCACCACGCACAGATACCAACTCCTACTGGACATGTACGAAGAGGTGCTGGCTAGCAGTGCGGCCGTCAGGGACTCTGAACACTGCATGTGGAAGCGCCTTTTGAAGCCAGACGAAGAGTGTGAGTGTAGCAGGGTCAAGGTCGATAGACTGATGTTTGAAGGCTGTCCACTTCCCAGAGTCATTCCTCAGCCCTACCTGAAGTTCAAAAAGTGTGTGCTTTTTGGAAAGGGTGGTTTGATTTAGGAAATGGTTTGATGGTTTTGTCTTTTTAAAGATTTTTTGAATTTTTAAAACTTACTAATGTGAGATTTATTGCTTATTTAATTTTTTAATTTTTAAATATTTTTCAATGATTCACCGATAAATATTCCTTATCTTTTTCAAAATTCATTCAGCTTCTCTCACTTAACCAATAAAGCCGTCCAGGCACCAACCCACAACAAACCACTAGAACAACAACAACCATTATGCCACACCCAAAATAACCCTCTCAACTTTACCCAAACGCACACTGCTACTACAACAAATCTACTTCACCCAAACATCCTCACCAATTCAACCTCCCCAACATCCCACCAACAGGGCAGACCTACAAGAGAAAAAGCGCCTCTTGAGTTTGCAGACTTTACCCTACGTGGACGCCAGCAGGAAGATCGCCTCGAACACGGGCTTCCTCATCGCCATCTTCGTGCTCGTCCTCTCCCTCATCGACCTCCTCAACAACGTCGTCTGGATGTACCTCAAAAGGTCTTCCTTGCTCTGCTCTGCCCTGCTCTGCCCTGCTCTGCCCTGCTCTGCCCTGCTCTGCTCTGCTCTGCTCTGCCCTGCTCTGCTCTGCCCTGCTCTGCCCTGCCCTGCTCTGCTCTGCCCTGCTCTGCCCTGCTCTGCCCTGCTCTGCTCTGCCATATATGACTGCCTTACTCTTCTTTGCCTCTCTTAACTCCCTTGCACTCGCCTCTGCACTCACTTCTGCACTCTATAATTTTTTTGTTATCTTCTTTCTCATAAATTCCTTACACTCTCTTGCACCTTATAATTTCTTTGCAATTTGCCGCTCTAAACATTTGCACGTTGATCTGAGAAACACAAGACTAAATGCATAAAGTGTGATAAACAGACGCCTTGAAATATGAAAAATCCAAAATGGTTATACGGCAGGAAGTAATAATATTTTTTCATCATGATTATATGTTAAAAAAATAGAATGATAGAAGGAATGAGTGAATCGGAATGAGGTTTTTTTAAGGTGGTGAAAAGAATAATTGTTAAAAATAGAATGAACAGTGAGAACACGAAAGTGAATGTAAGGAGGAGGGATTGAAAGAGGTATCCAAGAGTGAAAATGGTAGGAAAATAATTGAAGACATAAATCATAAAATATTGTAAAAGATGTAAGCCACTGATAACTCAACGAAATCAAGATCACCTTAGTTTCCAATGTTTCTGTCCATTTAATTTTCAAATGGTTCTTTCTGTCCAGGCTCACAGAATTTGTATTCGAAATATTCAAACGTCTCTTTTCACATCTCAATTTTTATGTTCATCTCGATGTTTAACTATCTTTGTTTTTCTGTTCGTTTCGATGTTTTACTATCTTTGTTTTTCTGTTCGTTTTGAATGTTTATGGGACACTTACCTAAAATATTGAATACATCAAAAACATTAAGCACTTTTTTATGGTTTGTTTGTCGTTCATAAACGCTAAAATTGTTCAAATAATCGTAAAAATAGTGTCATTTTTATGATTCTGCGGATATGTTTGTATTTATGAATAATGACTTTCAATAATAACTTTCAGGCAGCTATGAATGCAGTTGATCTTTTTAAATTTTCGCTGCGTGTTCATACACGTTTGGTTTTTCTCCTTTAAATCTTTTCTGAAAACACACACAGCAGCCTTCCAGTACAGAAGGCTAACTAGAGTTAATCCATTTTTTTAGATTTTATTTCATTGTGGCGTATTGGATAAGTCATGACCTAGCGTTATAAGGGTGGCGTTAAGACGCAAGGCCCTAACAAAACGGTGTCTTAGTTCAATGCATTGTAGCCTGTTCTCTTGCATTGTGTGGTGATCAGTTACGAATTCTTCTCGCTCGTCATTTCGGCATTTATTTCAACATTGTTACTTTGACAAGCCACATTTCAAGTTTTTTTTACCGGCATCTCACTCTGCCACCCCCCCCCCCCTACCACCTCTCTCCCCACCACCCCTCCCTCCCATCACCCTCCCCGACCCTTCCCCCACCTTCCCCCCACCACCTCAGGTTCAACCTGCTGAAGATCCTTCCCCTCTTCGAGGTCGAGAGGGTCCCCTTTCTAGAAGAACCCAAAGACTGAAAGTGAATTCAGATAGCTAAATAATTAGTTACATAATTATTTGAATCTTTGGAAAATTAATTCGTATTCTACATAATCGAAAATTTTATTAGAGAAACTAAATTATAAAATTTTAAATTGAAGAGAAAAATTTATGATTATGGGTACAAAAATTAAAAATATAAATATTTATTGAAACTGATGGTGGGATGAGTGATGTTTTAATGCTGAGTATGTGTTGGAGTTGAAAAAATCGTTAGATACAAACAGAAACACCAAAGACCCCTGTGAGGTGAACACCCTACAAACGTCACTTTGTTCAAACGATCGATCATCTTGTTTACACCAGCACGGATATTTTCCTTAGAAATCAGATAGGTGCTCGAAGCACCCCGTGAACGGGCTGTGACGTTACTTCAAACCGAAAATAGTTTTCTCATTAGTGCTACTTCCCCAAACGTATTCGAAAAAATTTTCAGATACGGCGAGAATTGATACATGGCATGTATCTCTTTTTATTGATACTTTTTTTGTTTTTGCGTTTCCCGTTCAATCAGCGACCAAATGATCGTTCACATCGTTGTTTTCATCGTTTTTCAGTTATTGAAGAATTGAAAATCTATTTTTGTGTTTCAAAAATTTTTAATTGTTGGATTTCTTGATTTATCAATTTATGAATGAATGAATGAATGAATGAATGAATGAATGAATGAATGAATGAATGAATGAATTAATTAATTAATTAATTCATTCATTCATTCATTAATTCATTAATTCATCAGCATCTTGTTATTGTTGTAACAGTGGTTGTAGTCTGAAACACATTGCTCAGTGATTTTGGAGTTGCTAATGTTTACAGTTTTGCAAAAAAAAGTTCGCATGGAACACAAACCAACCACGTTTGTACCATACACTCACTCACTCTTGTTCTCAAATCGTTCACAGTTTGTTTTCGTTGTAACGGTGTGGTGTGTGAAACACATACATTTTGGAAAATCTTTTCAAAAAGTTACAAAAATTATAAAGTCCACAAACTAGGACCATACAAATAAAATTTTATTTATCAACCATTTTTTATTCTCATCAATTTTTACGTCTGGTTCACTTTTTTTTAAATTATGACATATTACTTTGAGTCAAATCTCCGTGTGACTGGTCGTTTTTGTACATTTCTGTCTGTATGTGTGTATATTCTTGTCTGTATGTGTGTATATTCTTGTCTGTATGTGTGTATATTTTTGTCTGTATGTGTGTATATTTTTATGTAAGTTGTGTATGGTTACTTGTTTGTGTGTGTGTGCTTGTGTTTATGCATTTATGTGTTCGTTTATCTTCGTGTGTGCGTGTGCGTGTAAGTGTGTTCGCGTGCGTGCAGTCTGGCTGGATATAAGCGATGTTTTGAGGAGTTTGAAGAGTAACTTTATTGAATTTTGTAGAAATTTTAGTTGGCGTGTTTGAAAAATAAATTAAAAAAATTGTTGTTAATGTAAAAAGTCTTCTTAAAATGATTTATACATTGAGGATAATTCAATTCTCATACATTTATTTTTAATTCTCCAAGCTGATATTTAAAATCTATAAAAAAACGAAATCAAAATGGCTTTTCTGAAAGCAATTTTACTTCTTTTAATTTTCTTCAACCACAACGAGCCTTTTGCAATGCGAAAGCTGAAGGAGAGGTACATCAAAAAGTTCCTACTAGAAAAAACAGACCACCCCCAAAACATTAACTCGACACTGCCCTTGAAGAAACAACTCCAGTTGCTTCCACGTTTGCCCGCTTCCAAACACGCTTCCTTCACCACACAAGACACTGAGTCAGTCACGGTCAAATCAGCACCAATCAATCCGTCTTCTCCTCTTGGTCGTCCTCGCCACCATCGAGCAAACTTTTCCGAACCTTCCAATCATCTCCAAAAACACCATTCCCACCATACGAAACATCATCAACCAGGTCTCAACCACCACCACTCCAACCACTCACGAACCACCCACCATCATCATCGTCGCTTCCACATGAAGACCACCAAAACACACGGTAGCAAAAAAAATGGTAATAAAAAGCATCATAAACATGACAAAAACAAACATAATAAGAAAAATAAAACAAAGAATAAAAATAAAATCCACAAGTCTCGTCATAATGACAAACACCAGCAGAAGAGTCCCCATCTTCGTCACCCCACTCCGAACCCTGCCTTCTTACACCTTCAAATCCTGCCTGACGAGATCCGCAACTCTACCCCATCCAGTCCAATGCCTGCCACCTTCGTCAGGGTCGGTGACTTCGATGGGGAATCAAGGAGCGATGAATCGGGTTTCAAAAGCGAAGAGTCAGGCTTTAAAAGTGAATCCAGGTTTGAAGACGTTGAATCGTCGGATGAAATGTTCAGAAACGAAGCACTCAAAAGTGAAGTTCAACGAGATACTGAAGGCGAATTCGAAAAAGATCGTCCGAAAGTGAGGTTCGAAGGAGTGAGGGAAGAAACGAGAGGTACGTTTTCTGTTCTGTTCTGTTCTCTTCTATTCTGTTCTGTTCTGTTCTGTTCTGTTCTGTTCGGTTTTGTTCTGTTCTGTTCTGTTTTGTTCTGTTTTGTTCTGTTTTGTTCTGTTTTGTTCTGTTTTGTTCTGTTTTGTTCTGTTTTGTTCTGTTTTGTTCTGTTCTGTTCTGTTCTGTTCTGTTCTGTTCTGTTCTGTTCTGTTCTGTTCTGTTCTGTTCTGTTCTGTTCTGTTCTGTTCTGTTCTGTTATGTTCTGTTCTGTTCTGTTCTGTTCTGTTCTGTTCTGTTCTGTTCTGTTCTGTTCTGTTCTGTTCTGTTCTGTTCTGTTCTGTTCTGTTCTGTTCTGTTCTGTTCTGTTCTGTTGTGTTCTCGTAAATTTTAATGTTTTTTTTTAGTTCGATTGTTCGCCGTGTTTTGTAACATTTCCAGCGTATGTCTGGACTTGATCTAATAAAGACTAAAAAAAAAATTGTTTAAATTTTCACGCAGAATCGCTTCATGCGCATTCTTTGGCAATGTTCAGACGTTGTAATTATTGAAAAATAATGATGCATTAGTAGAGCGAGCAGTCATTAGGGATATTTTTTTCTTTCAATTATTCCTCACTAATCTCAATCCCCCTGAAGATAACAGAGATGCAGAACAAGAACAAAAAAGAGATGGTGGAGACGAAAAAGAAAAAGAAAAAAAAGAAAAAAAAGATGATTTTGAAGGAAGGTGGTTGGAGGATTTTGAAAGCGATTATTCTCTTCCAGACTCTCAATTGGCTGAATCCCAGGTGGATGTCAGTGACGTCATTTTTGTGGATTTTTAAAGAATGTTGATGTAGATTTTTTAATGTTACTGATGTCGTTGTTTTTGTGGCTAATTGTGTTCCTTTTAGATTTTTTATTGAGTTTTCATGCTGTTAGAAAGCAGTGTTTGAGGCTATTGTGAGAGGTTATCACAATAAATTACAACACAAATACGAATATTATTGTAGTGGCATTAACCCCGTAGAGTTACGAGGTTATTGTGGCAGATTATGGCTACATCAGACGTTTATTAGTGATCTACCCCTTAAAGCTTACTTCTATTGTTACATTATGTTCTTTGCTGCTAGCGACGTTTGTCGTTTGTGAAGTTGTCGATGGTTTTGTGGGCTTCAAGGCACATCTATCAAAATCACGACTTTAATATTTTTGTAATTTGTCTGAAAGCCGATCTGGGTAGCCTATTGCGGCTTGAATGCAATTAGTGGAGTAATAACTACACGCGGCTCAAAACCAAAACTCAAAAATGTGAAACTCTTTCATCTGCTCTATAAATAAGCAGCGTATGGAATGATTGAAAGCCAGTCGGACTGATTTACGGAATACCACAAACAACGCCACAGTGACAAGACGTCATAAATATTTCAACACTTTCTTGTAGGCCTGCTGCCTTATCTTTTCAATTGCTTGATCAACACAGCCACTCAAAAATGATTTTCCACCTGTTCTTCACGCACCCCTTTGGAACAGAGGCAACAGCCAGGCAACAGCCAGTCTGAAATGCAAGCCATCGTCTTATTTATTGCAGCGTTTTTTTATTTAATTTAAAAAAAATGTTTTTACTGTTTTATATTATTTTCTCAAATGTTTAAAAGTGAATGAACAAAAAGTAAAGTCTTGAAGGCAAGTTTAAAGTCCTTCACGATAATGCCTGGTAACGTTGAGTGTCCTTAAGACGGAGCTAAAGAGCTTGAAAGAAGGGTGTTTTGAGGCGCTGTTCAGCTGAAAACATTTGTTCTAAACAATACCAAGTAATACGCCATAAATCAATGAAAAACACTCACGAGAGGCCCAGCCAGACACGTTATAGATATAGGAAGAAATGATCAGTGGTATGTAACCTCACAGTGGGGTACTAGAGACAATGGTGGTGATGATGATGATGGTGATGGTGATGATGATGATGGTGATGGTGATGATGATGATGATGATGATGATGATGATGATGATGATGATGATGATGATGATGATGAGGATGATGACGATGACGATGACGATGATGATGATGATGATGATGATGATGATGATGATGGTGATGGTGATGATGATGATGATGATGATGATGATGATGATGATGATGATGATGATGATGAGGATGATGAATGATGAGATGGTGATGATGATGTGATGATGATGATGATGATGATGATGATGATGATGATATGGTGGTGATGATGATGATGATGATGATGATGATGATGATGATGATGATGATGATGATGAGGATGATGACGATGACGATGACGATGATGATGATGATGATGATGATGATGATGATGATGATGATGATGATGGATGATGATGATGATGATGATGATGATGATGATGATGATGATGATGATGATGATGATGATGATGATGATGATGATGATGATGATGATGATGATGATGATGATGATGATGATGATGATGATGATGATGATGATGGTGGTGATGATGATGATGATGATGATGATGATGATGATGATGATGATGATGATGATGATGATGATGAGGATGATGACGATGACGATGACGATGATGATGATGATGATGATGATGATGATGATGATGATGATGATGATGATGATGATGATGATGATGATGATGATGATGATGATGATGATGATGATGATGATGATGATGATGATGATGATGATGATGATGATGATGATGATGATGATGATGATGATGATGATGATGATGATGATGATGATGATGATGATGATGATGATGATGATGATGATGATGATGATGATGATGATGATGATGATGATGATGATGATGATAATGATGATGATGATGATGATGATGATGATGATGATGATGATGATGATGATGAGGATAATGAGGATGATGAAGATGATGATGATGATGATGATGATGATGATGATGATGATGATGATGATGATGATGATGATGATGATGATGATGATGATGATGATGATAACACGACAAAGATGTCTTTCAATTATTATCTCATGAGGCGTGCGAAAGTTCAACTTGTACTGTGGTTTCATTGCAGGCCATTTGAAAGGAGATCCTTCCAATGCAACATGCAACTTCAAATCAGCCATTCATCAAGCACACAACCTCCTCCTCCTCTTTCAAGCACACCCCCCACGACATCATCCATCATTCACTCCCTTTGTTCTCAGCATTTTTTTTCATTTTTATAGCACCAATTTTTCAAAAAACACCTAGTGTTTTTTTATATATCACCTTTCAAAATCACGTAATTCTTTTGTTGTTGTTCTTAGAATTAGTTAAGTGCTCATCAATAACTTATAATCACCAACGATCATGCAAAGACTCCAGCCCTTCAGCAGTTACATGAGTTATTGAGATGCATTCGTTATTGCCGAACCATCAATTCTTTTTAAAATCATATTTTTAGAAATATTTTTTTCTTTTCTACTTTTATTCTTATTACCAAATTAATGCTGAAAGAGCTATCAAATCAATACATGGCTTACAACCGACCACCGAGGTTGCAACTACCTCTACAAAAATAAAAATCAGGGCTGCCTTGTTACAGAGTTAACGGCTGTTATGTGGTTAGGATCGTCGTGTATTGAAATGGTTTATGGAGCTATGTGCATACGTGCCTAGCATTCACTACATGCTGATATTTTGTGTACTCATCAAGCAATTTATCGGAACCAAGATCAATTGGTACCATATATAAACCCCTACGTAGAAAACAATTTTCATACAAACTTTGTATGAAGAACCCATTTTTCATACAAATGCTATAAATAGAGTTCAATTTTTAAATCAACTTGCTGCAAAGATTTATTTTCTCATTAACTTGAAACAAAAATTCCTTATTTTCTAAAACTTAGCTTAAGACTCACCTAATACACGAACTCTGGCCATATGAATCAGTTTTGCTATAAGCCTTATGAAGCGCTTAATTAGGCATGGGACAAGTAAGAGATTGCTGGCGAAACAAAAGACCGTGTGGAGAGTGTAATTAAAGCTTCACTCTGGTAAGGTGCACTTCGAATTACCATGCTGCAGTGGCGTTGAGGCTGCAAAGCTTCGAACCGCATTGTTGAATGCGTGAGGCTTAGAAGGCATGGATGGATTTCTTCAAGAATGAAGTTATCTTAATGATGTTTGAAGAACGAACCTTGAAATAGATGGAAAGATAGATCGATGAATGGATGGATGAATGGTTAATGGATGGATGAATGAATGATTGATGGATGCATAAATAGATGGATGAATGGTTGATGGATCAATTAATGGATGGATGAATGGTTGATGGACAGATGAATGATTGATGAATGGATGAGTGATTGCTGGATGGATGAATGATTGATGGCTGGATGAATGATTGATGGATGGATGAATGATTGATGGATTGAAAAACAAAAGGAGCATACATTATAGATGAGTGAATTAATCGATCCATAAACGGAGGTTGGAGTAGGAGCTTGATGAATGAATTGTGACTATGTAGCTGGTTTAATGGAACGGATGGATGGGTGGTTGGATAAACGAGTGGAAGGATTCATTAAAGATGGATGGATGAAGAAAAAGATGGATGGATGAAAAAGTAGATGGATGGATGAATGAATAAATGGATGGATAACTGAACGAATGAAAAGATAAAAAAGATACAAATCAACTCATATGCTATTTGACCGATCCAATAACCACTTGCTTCACAAGCATTGTGTTCATTATAATTGAAGCTCGTCATGAAAGGGTGAGAACACGCGCATGTATTGAATCGGATCTCTCTACTGGTGCTTCAGCCACCCTGTAGGAAACTTTATGGTAACAACGGCGCCATGGTGCTCACTAGTAACGATCCTTGTCTCAATTGTTATCACCAGCAAGATCTTCCTGATTCTACTTTTTTTTTAAATTTTTATTTTTCTTCATTCTTTTCTTCCTCTTCTTCCTCTTCTTCCCCTTTTAATCTCATTTTTCTTCTCTTACCCTTTTATTCTCTTTCATCTTCTCTTCCTCCTACTCCTCTTCTTCTTCTTCCTTTTCCTTCTCCTACTCCTCCTTTTTCTCCTTTCCCTCTCCCTACTCCTCTTCCTCCTCCTCCTCCTCCTCCTCCTCCTCCTCCTCCTCCTCCTCCTCCTCCTCCTCCTCCTCCTCCTCCTCCTCCTCCTCCTCCTCCTCCTCCTCCTCCTCCTCCTCCTCCTCCTCCTCCTCCTCCTCCTCCTCCTCCTCCTCCTCCTCCTCCTCCTCCTCCTCCTCCTCCTCCTCCTCCTCCTCCTCCTCCTCCTCCTCCTCCTCCTCCTCCTCCTCCTCCTCCTCCTCCTCCTCCTCCTCCTCCTCCTCCTCCTCCTCCTCCTCCTCCTCCTCCTCCTCCTCCTCCTCCTCCTCCTCCTCCTCCTCCTCCTCCTCCTCCTCCTCCTCCTCCTCCTCCTCCTCCTCCTCCTCCTCCTCCTCCTCCTCCTCCTCCTCCTCCTCCTCCTCCTCCTCCTCCTCCTCCTCCTCCTCCTCCTCCTCCTCCTCCTCCTCCTCCTCCTCCTCCTCCTCCTCCTCCTCCTCCTCCTCCTCCTCCTCCTCCTCCTCCTCCTCCTCCTCCTCCTCCTCCTCCTCCTCCTCCTCCTCCTCCTCCTCCTCCTCCTCCTCCTCCTCCTCCTCCTCCTCCTCCTCCTCCTCCTCCTCCTCCTCCTCCTCCTCCTCCTCCTCCTCCTCCTCATCCTCATCATCACGATGGAGTAGCTAATTACTGGAAGACGTGATAAAGAGTCGAGGCCTTGAGAGCTTCGTGTGACTTCATTGATAACACGGGATAAGAAAACGCTTAAAAAATAAAACTAAAAAAATAACTAAAAACAAAAATAATAATAATAATTTACAAAACATCAATAACAAAAATAATATTTAAAAAAGTCATCAAAAGAAAAAAACGGTGATCAGTAACAACATTGAAATCACAATAGCCATAATCACAAGAAAAAACAATGAAAATGAAAACTACAGAAAGAATATGAAAAAAAATAAACATCAGCAAAAATGAAAATAATAAAATAAGAGATTATTAAACAAAAATCACATCTGGCTTAGGGAGTCACAGGTGACGCCCTGTGTCTTCGAGCTGAGTAAGAAGGTAAGGGAAAAAAAAGATAAGAAATAGAAAAAAATAAATAAAATATTAAAAAAACTTAAAGATAAAAACAAAAATACAAACCCAAAGAAGGATCCTTCCAAGTCCCTCCCGTCTCTCTAGCAATCATAATAATAACTTATTATTAATATTTTTATTGGCTTGATAGCAATAATATAAAAAATATATATGATTGAATAAAAATAAAAATAAAAATAAAAATAATAATAATTGTAATAATAATAATAGTAATAATATTAATAATAATAATAATAATAAAGAATAATAATAATAACAATGATAACAATAATAGTAATATTAGTAATAACAAAAAAATAAAAATAAAAATAATAAAAAAAATAAAAATATTAGCGTATTTTATGCTCAATTTTTTGTATATTTTTCAAAAACTTTTATTAGTTTTTTTAAATTTTTTTTATCATAATCATTTCTTATCATACTTTCCAAATTATGTTTCAAAATATTTGTATTCACAGTGATACATAGAGTCATCAGCGAGATGCTTGTTCCCACCAAGGCTGTGATTTATGGGAGTATCAAAGCCTCCCTTCAGAATTCGATTTCCGATCTCCAATTTTCGATTTTTAATTCAAGCTTCTTCCACCCCGCCCTACTTTTATTAATTTAAACTTCCAAAACTTAATTTAAGTTTAAAAAAAACTTTCAAATTTTTTAAATTTTTTAAAAACTTTTAAGGTACTACGCGCTTTCTCCTGATTCGAAGAAAGTGGTTTATCTCTTCCTTGAAGTATTTTTATCTTCCTCTCTTCTCGCCTTCTAAAATTATCAAAATGAGCAGGAAATAACACTAAATATAGCAAAACTTTACTCAAAATAACCAATAGGTGTTTCTCACAAGCATTTAATCAGTTGTCTGATCATTACTCATATTAGAACCTTGCATCAATCTCGCAGACTGACGACGAAATGCACATATTTATCACCAAGTGTTGACAACTAAAATATACTAAATTAAAATTTATCTTTTTCAACTATATTAAGCTTGAAAAATCGGCGAAATCTTTTCATGCTCTTGAAAACAAATGAATAATTTAAAATGTGAAAAATTGAATTAAAAAGTCTACATCTACATAGAAAATAATTTGAGAGTTTATACAAGTCTTGATTGAATACAAGAAACCGAAGCCTAGCGAATTTAATGCGTGAATTAATTCCTGATTCCTTCTTTAATTTCTCTTTGATTGCCCTTGTCTTTAATTCTCCTACACCGGAGCATAAAACAGCTCCCAGTTCGAGTTTTAGGACTTTTGAATGAAGTCACGATTGAAATATAATACGCACGCAAGGCATTTACTGAAGGTTTACATTCATTCAGGAGGCCTTCGAGAGGAGAGACACTAAAGTATGTCCTCCTCCTTTTGAGTTCTACAACCCCATCCAAGCACCAAACCCTCTCAACATCCCCCTTCCAATCCACTTCTCTATCCAACCTTTCACTTCCACCTCAAAGCCACAACAGCCCAAACGACCGTCCCAGCCTACCTTCCAGTTCTTCAACGTCATTCTCGAAGACGAACCAGCCACCCAGCATCCGACCTCCTCATCCACCAACCCTTCGCTTGAAACACCTGTTTTTGATACATCTCCACCATCATCATCATCACCACCATCTCGTTTACCCACATCCTCATCTCCATCCTCATCCTCATCTTCAACATCACCACCACCAACCTCACCACCATCCATAGAACTCCCTTCTGCCCCTTCTTCAAAGGTCACCTCTAAGACACTTTCCACTACTGCAACAACCTTCCCACCAATGCATCACAGTGTGTGTGGCAAGCATGAATGCAGCTCTGACAAAGAGTGTGAAGAAGAAGATAAGATATGCTGTTTCAATGGCTGTGCCTTCGTGTGTGTCCTGCCTTTGCAACCAGCTCCTTGTAAGGTGGTGGTGGAGGAATACTGAAGTAGTGTATGTGAAGAGGTGGTAGAAAGATATTGAAGTGCGTGTGAGTAGGTGTTAGAGAGATATTGAATTGTGAAGATGGATGGCGAATGAGCTAGTGCATGAAGATGGATGGCGAATGAGCTAGTGCATGAAGATGGATGGCGAATGAGCTAGTGCATGAAGATGGATGGCGAATGAGCTAGTGCATGAAGATGGATGGCGAATGAGCTAGTGCATGAAGATGGATGGCGAATGAGCTAGTGCATGAAGATGGATGGAGAATGAGCTAGTGCATGAAGATGGATGGCGAATGAGCTAGTGCATGAAGATGGATGGCGAATGAGCTAGTGCATGAAGATGGATGGCGAATGAGCTAGTGCATGAAGATGGATGGAGAATGAGCTAGTGCATGAAGATGGATGAGTTGGTGGGTGCATATTGGAGTGTGTAGTAAAATGCATAAATTAGTATTGGTTGATTGGTGCATGATGGGTTAAGGAAGGATGAGTTGATGGATGATGGGTTGAGTCGTGGTTTGTTGATGGATGAAATGAAAGCAAAGAAGTGAAAGACTGGATGGTGGGTGTTGCTGGTTTTGAGGAGTAGGAGTAGGTGATGTAAATAGTTGTATGTGATGATGTCTAGCTGAAACACTGTTGTGAAAATAGGGGTAATAAAAATGTGCATTGAAAAGAAATAAAATAGGCTGGTGGCGGAGTGAAATAATAAATAATAGGGTTGGTACGGTGAAGTTTTGGATTCTAAATTGGTGAATGAAAGAAGGAAATCTTCAAAAAAAATGGAGTGATGAGAAAGTGAGGAAGGAATAATGGTGGAAAAGATAAAAAAGTGCTAAATAACTAAAAAACAAAATGAAATTACACTGGCATACAGTACTCGATAGTGAAAAAATGTTGTGAAGGTAGTGATCGAGAAAAAGAAAAAATATAAGATTTATGAAAAAAACAGTTTTTGAATAGACTCAAAAACCGTTTGAATTTAATGGGTATGCTCTTTGAACCAAGCTAACAGCCCCGTGGTTGAAGACGCTTTAAAACGATAGGAAAGAACAGACATACAGGAGTTATTTTTTAAAGAATCTGGCGTTCTCATCAGCCCTTTGTTCATTCCGATAAATTGTTGAGGTTTTTAAAGTATTTTTAAACGCTTTTAAATAGCTCTTGATTTGTATTTGGAGTCTTTGGAGCAATAGTAGTTCTGTGGTAGCAACCACGTCTGGAGATAAGCAGCCAAACATAAATATGACTGTGCACAGATTCCAAGGCCATTAAACACGATTTAAAATCGGAAAGAAGGATAAGTGCTTATATATAATTGATCATTAAGATAAAATGTGAATTAATTCACGTCAATAGTTATTTATAGGTCCAAAAAAGCTGGAATTTTCGGGAAATAAAAGCCGCAATGTTTTTACATTTTCTAAATATTTTCCCTTCAGACTTGGATTGGTTGGCAAAGCCGAAAAGTCGGAGTCAAGCTGGTATGTGATTGATGGAAGAATGGATAAAAGAATAGTAGTCAGAGTGGATGAATAAAAGTGATGTGATTGATTGGAGCGATGAGAGAAGGGTGGAGGGATGTCCATAATGATTAATGAAGGGTGGATGATGGTCGTGGTAAATTACAGGCGGAATGAAAAATTGAATCGTGGATTGATGAACGTAATTATAAACCGATGAGATTATAAAAAAAAAAATTAAAAAAAAAAAAAAAAATTACAAATTAATAATGAAAAAAAAGATAAATTAATAAATACGGAATAATTAATAAAAAATGGATAAGTAAAAGATACATGGATGAAACGCATGATGGATTGATTGATTGAAGGATGGGATTTGAATGGATGAACTTTAACATGAAGTTGCTCCCCCAAATAGACGACTCTTGGCTGCTGAAAGGAAGTGAACCCGTTGCGAAAGGTGCAGAAAAAAGTTTTAAAAAAATTAAAAAAAAATTAAAATAAATTCAACTAATAACACAAATAAATTTGAATAAAAACACATGAAAACATTCAAAGCTTCAACACACACTACACATCACCTGTTGTTGTCAAGCGACTTTTAATAACTTTGTTTCTTCGACCAGACTCACTACAAGTGCTACCAACCCTCCCACAGAAGAGCCTTGTTCCGTCGAGCCTCCATCGCCCGGAGAGGATCCTCTGTTGTGTCCACACGGTTTCAAGTGCTTCGTCCTGCAGGCTGACTATGGTGTGTGCATTCCAGTCTCCAAGGATGAAGACTTCTGACACGCAGACTCTAATCTTCTCCCGACCCAAGCTTCATCGACCTCATCGTCATTAACTCAATCATCGTTAACTCATCATCGTTAACTCATCATCGTTAACTCATCATCGCTAACTCATCATCGTTAACTCATCATCGTTAACTCATCATCGCTAACTCATCATCGCTAACTCATCATCGTTAACTCATCATCGTTAACTCATCATCGCTAACTCATCATCGCTAACTCATCATCGTTAACTCATCATCGTTAACTCATCATCGTTAACTCATCATCGTTAACTCAATCATCGTTAACTCATCGTTAACTCATCATCGTTAACTCATCATCGTTAACTCATCATCGTTAACTCATCATCGTTAACTCAATCATCGTTAACTCATCATCGTTAACTCATCATCGTTAACTCAATCATCGTTAACTCATCATCGTTAACTCAATCATCGTTAACTCAATCATCGTTAACTCAATCATCGTTAACTCATCATCGTTAATTCATCATCGTTAACTCAATCATCATTAACTTAACCATGCATCTAATTAACACCACCTTAACTAGCGTCAAACAGACTATTAATTTTATATTAGCTTTTTTTACTTTTCTTAAAAACATAGATTTCACTAATTGAACATCTTCTACCTTATTTATTACACATATATCGTCTTATTAATCAAACATCAATCTTCGTCTTATCAAGCATATCTTATCAGCAGATAATACTCCAGCTTATCAGACTTAATTAACCACCTAATCGAACCTCAGTTACGTAACAAAGCATACCTCGATCATTTCCATGAGTAACTCTCAACTGTTACGACTACTTCGTCCTACTCCCAATCATTGCTCTACCACTGGGGCTTATTGTCTGACGCACAAGCATCATGAGCATGCTTGCCGTTGTTAAACCCATCACTATAACTGCTGATCATCTTGCTGCAATACCAAGTAGAGACTGACCTCATCAAGCGATTGGTAGTGTAGATTGAATGATGGTTGCATCCACCACCCAATGTAAATATGTACATAGATAGTGATATTTGTATTATGCCGATCCGAACCTTTTATATAATTTTTCTTTTCTTTTTTTTTCATCACTATTTTTTATTATTATTTCCACACATGATATTTATAATGATCTAGTTGCGGTTATAAAAATTTTTTTAGCGATTAACTTTTTGGTTATTAGTGCTTCATCACCAGTCGGCTTTTTCTTTTCGGCTCTTCTTCCTTCTATTCATCATCATCATCATCATCATCATCATCATCATCATCATCATCATCATCATCATCATCATCTTCATCATCATCATCATCATCATCATCATCATCATCATCATCATCATCATCATCATCATCATCATCATTATCATTGATAATAATAATTAAGCCTAAAACACCTTAGCTCTTTGGGGTGTGCACGAGGTAATGGAACGCTGCATGGATCTAATGAGGACTTATTAAAGACTTGATGAAGGCCAAATTAAAATTTAATAGGAACTAAATAGGTTTTTAACAGGAGCTAAATGGGTTTTTAATAGGAGCTAAATGGGTTTTTAATAGGAGGTAAATGACTTTATCAAAGCTATTGTGGCGTCAGAAATACCTAAAAGCTGGTTGTCATGACGTCAGATTGTTTGTGACGTTTTAAATTCGTGCCTATTTGATAAATCTAAAAAAAAATTATTTTCAAAAATATTTTATCTTTGGTATGGGAACACATTATTGACATTGTATTTAAAAAAATATGCGCTTCATGTTAAAAAAAAATTATTTTTCATTACGTTGTATTGGCTTTGTTGTCTAGTTGGATTATATTATCTTTGTTGTCTATTTGGATTATATTATCTTTGTTGTCTAGTTGGATTATATTATCTTTGTTGTCTAGTTGGATTATATTATCTTTGTTGTCTAGTTGGATTATATTATCTTTGTTGTTTTGATGCGTTGAAATTCATTTGATTCCAATTTTGTGGGAGTTTGTGGCACTTTGCCATAGAATGCTCTTCACGACTATGGAAATAAATTCCACCCAAGATGGCGGTAAGAATGTCAACAAATCAATGGAATGATTCATGACGACATCTTTAACCAGTTCCAAATGTTTATTCTTTCTTTGTTCGAATCGATCTTACAAAGTAAATTTCTTTTCAATTTTCAAATCGTAATCCACTTTTTTAAGCTATTTTCCACTCGTTGGAGTTTCAAAAATGCAACAACCAACGAAGTTCAATGAAGTTGAAGGTCATATTTTGCAATATAACCTTCCGAAATATTCATTGGCTCTCAAAAAGCTTCTTATCCCAGCCGTTTTCATTAGCTCAGAAATTTTTTTTGTTTTTTTTTTCAAAAAAATCCGATTATTTTTCATTGATGTATTATTAATCTTTTGAAAAATAGTTCCATGTTTTGGTTGTTGATTTTTTTTCCAGATTGATTGCGATTTTATCCGAAAGCAAAAATAAATTTGCACTGGAACTAATACAAAAATAAAAAATAGTTTTTGATGGAACCATTGCTACTAATGCGCAAATAATAATAATAATGAGAATAATAATAATAATAATAATAATAATAATAATAATAATAATAATAATAATAATAATAATAATAATAATAATACAAACACTAGCCAAGTTACTACATATAAATATCGCTGTGATTGGTAATAGTAATGAGCGATGCCACACAAATAGTTAACAATATTTCAAAAAGTCGCAAAAAAAAATCAAATAAAAAGTTGAGTAACAAAAAATGATGAAAAAATGACTTGAAGATACACCACTTGATAGTTGAAAAAACTTGCAATTGAGAAACAAAAAAAATTTAAAAGTTTGAGACCCCAATAAATCTAAAATAATGAAACCGCCTGTGTCGTAATCGCTGACAGCTGATGCGTATATGCTATCCATTTTTGAGTTTTAAAATTTTTGGCCCCATTTTACTTCAAATTTTTTTCTGAATAAATAATTAAACTATTCTTTCTCGCCTTTGTCAGAAATGTTTTCCATATGCATTTCAATATTTTTCAATTGAAGGTTTTTTTGTCCACATGAACTTCAATTTTGCATCGAGATGGACGACCACTCTCACGTGAATTAAATTTTGAACTCAAAAACGAAGTTTTTTGACGTTTTGAAGTTGAAAAAGACCATCTTTGCGAGGAATCACTTCTGACGCTTCATTAATTTCAAAAACACAAATCGAAAAAAGGTTAAAAAAAACTTACCTCAAAAGGCAGCACTGTTCGGAAGTAAGATCAAAAGAGAGCGGATAAAAAAAATAATTATTGAGAAAAAAAAACAGAATTTGTTCGAATGAAAGGCAAACAAAAATTTTTAACCAATGAATTAACCAAAGAATGTTCTCGAAAACTTTGAAGCAGATAGCAGTCGGATATGATAATAATAAAAGAATAAAAAAACATAACAGCTTTAACTTTTTAAGACTTTTTTTTCCGTTCAACACACTCCATCCAATCATCTTCTCGAGCCAACTGAGTTCCACTTAAGAAGAGAACGAAGTTCCTCATTTGGTGCTAGCGTTGACGTTTCAAACAACTGGAAAAGTTGCTTTTGGAGCGATCTTGAAGCTTTCACGGACCAGCGCCCTTTGGAAGCTTTCTTGCGTCTGACTGTAAATAATTTTTTAGTTTATGTTCGATAAATACCATGAAAAATTTTGAATGTGGCTTTGTACCTGAACTCAAAGCCTCCAAAAAAGATTTTTTTTTGCAATTTATTGAATGTTGAACTTTCAAGGAACGTTTTGTGGTGTATGAAACGCCTTATTGCCTCCATCATTCCATGTGTAGACAAGCTCCTCAAAGCAGACTCCGTGGTCAAACGAACAAGAAAGTTCATGAGGAAACGCCTTTGGTGTCAAAGTTTTCCAAGAAAAATTGAATACTCCGGTTTGATCCACTCTCCACACCTTTTTCTGAATCTAAACATTTTCCTAAACCTTTTTCAAATTAAGACATCCGATAAATTAAAATAAAGTTTTTTTTTTCAAATATGAAAAATTATAATTGAAAAAAAATGAATTTGAATGGTTTCTATTTTTTGAAACCGAGAATTTTTAATCAAAATTTACATAAATGTGTTTATTCGAAAAATTTTTGATAATTTTTTTTTCTGAAAGCCGTGGCGAGATAGCGCGTTTCAATGAATGAAAAATTAATTAAAAAAACAGTTGAGTTTTTTAATTCATCAAAAGTTTGAAAACTAAAAATTTTTTTCAAAACTTCAGATATTTACAAACTTTATAATGAATCAAGAATCTTTTTCTTTGTCGAATTTTGCTATGAAAAAAACTTTAAAAAAACTAACAAAACTGGTTTTGAATTTTTCGAAAAAAAATAATTTTTATTACTAGGAAATGAGGCTCAAAGTTACATAAAATTTTCAAATCCAAATTAATTTTTCAGATTTAAATTGCTTTTTTTCAAAGTGGGATAGATTTTTTCGAGCAAAATTACTTTCGTAGCTGAAATAATTTTTTTGAAAAATTGAAACAATTTTTTTTGGAACAAAAGAATCAAACGTAGAGGTTTTCCTTGCTGTTCAATGCGTCTGCAGATGCAGGCGAAAATGATAGGGCGCGGAGGCATTTGAATGAATACACCTTCCAAACCAGCTGCATGATGGCTGAAAGCTGGATTTGAAATAAAAAGTGAGTTTTTCAGTTTTCAAGATTGGTAAATACTTCATTTTATAACTGTTTATATATTTTTTATTTTTCTTATTGTTTTTATGTTTCTTCACATTATGATTGTTGTTGTTGTTGTTGCCTGGCGCTGCTGACGGATACTCTAGTTCATAATTGGTTTAAGAGTAGACGAAGTCGATTGGATTAAAAGTCATTACAGCGCCACCCACTCACTTCCTCTTTTCTCCAAACCCACCCACTCACTTCCTTTTTTCTCCAAACCCACCTACTTTACACACTTCCTTCCAAACCCATCCATTATTCTGTTCTGCCCTCCAAACTCCCCTACTCACTCAACTCACATCCTCATTTTCCCATACATTCTAAAGACTTCTCACCCACTCCTCCAACACTCCACAAACCCACCTCTCATCACTTCTCACACATACTTTCTTTCGAAACCTTTCTCATTCATTTCTACTCACATTTTTTTTCTCACTTCATGTTCAACTTCTTTCTTCCGCAATATTTTTTCACACATTCCATAATCTCTATTCAAATCCTTTCGTATGTTTCAATTTTTCACGTTTTTTCCATCTTCCAATCTTCTACTTTCTTTATTACACAATTTCAACTAATAAAAACACTCAACCTTTTTTTAGCAAATTTTTTTTTTCGTTTTTTTCTTTTTTTTTCTTTCTTCACACCCCTTTTCTCCCTTTCACCTTCACTCATTTATCAAGGCTTCTTCAAAAACTGTGACAATTCTGTTTGTTTTTCTGACTATAAAAAACTACAAACCTTGATAAAAAAAATTCAAAAGTTGTTCAAAATACTATTTGAAGTTGATTTTTTATAGCTCAATTTAACCTTTTAAGGGTTTTATTTGCTTGTTGCGTGTCTGTGATTTGTGTGTGTGTGTGTGTGTGTGTGTGTGTGTGTGTGTGTGTGTGTGTGTGTGTGTGTGTTTTTGTGTGTGTAGTTGTAAGTGTGCACTTGTTTTTATGTGTGAGGATGCGTTTGTGCGTCTACCGTATATAAAAGTTTGTGTGGCGTTTGCAATGTTCTTGAATGCGTTTCATGGTGGAATTCCATATATAAATCTTAAAAAAAAACACAAAATAAGTTTTAAAACAAAATATATTCACAAAAAATAAATACTTTTATATAAATTCACTGAGAAAAATAGAAAAAGGTATAAACGTTCGAAAACTTTAAAATGAAAGTAAGCGTTATCTACCACTGAAAGCCGCACACGGGCAGATTGATTGGATTGTGACGTGGAGATGGGGAATTTGGTTGCAACAGGTGTTGCAAAAGTTACTTAACTTCATAATTGAAAAACTCCACCCATCCCTTCCAGGTAGACTTTCGGATTTGGTTTATGATTTTGTGTTTATGACGTTATAATAATAATAATAAATTTTTGTGATAAACAGGAAATAATTAAAAGTGGTTTATGAAACATTTGAAGCCTGAAAAACAATAATTTCTGATAAATATGAAGCCTTGCTTTTATTTTATAGCATGGGAGCTAATAGAAGTTATTCGATGGGAAACCAGTAGGTGGTAGTAGAAATTTTTAATTTGGAAGAAAAGATAAAAAAATCATGGAAAATAACTTTGAAAGTATAAAATCTATGAAAATTTCAAACTGTTTAGTTTTTTTTGAAAACATTTTGTTATCAAAAAAGTTAAAAAAATTTGATAAAAAAAGAAATTTTTATTAAATCTAAAATTTGAAAAATTAATTTAATGTTAAATGAAAATAAAGTGATCAATGTTACAGGACTAACGAAAGGAAGATTTATTATGCAAGCTTAGAAGCATTTTCTAAAGAAAAACTTTATTTTCATCAGATTTCAAAGAGCATCTGAGTTTTATTAAAAATTCTTCAACTATTGTGGTCTCATTTGTCATTCCTTCATTCATTATTCATCAATCCACTTCTTCTGCATTCACACAACCATCCATTTGTCTATCCATCCATCCCTTCATCCATTCATACACTTAAACATGCATCCTTTCATCCATTCATACACTTAAACATGCATCCCTTCATCCATTCATACACTTAAACATTCATCTCTTCATCCATTCATACACTTAAACATGCACCCATTCATCCATTCATACACTTAAACATGCATCCTTTCATCCATTCATACACTTAAACATTCATCCCTTCATCCATTCATACACTTAAACATGCATCCTTTCATCCATTCATACACTTAAACATTCATCCTTTCATCCATTCATACACTTAAACATTCATCCCTTCATCCATTCATTCATTTGAACATCCACCCATTCATCCATTCATACACTTAAACATGCATCCTTTCATCCATTCATACACTTAAACATTCATCCCTTCATCCATTCATACACTTAAACATTCATCCCTTCATCCATTCATACACTTAAACATCCATTCTTCCATCCATTCATACACTTAAACATCCATCCTTTCATCCATTCATACACTTAAACATCCATCCCTTCATCCATTCATTCATTTGAACATCCACCCACCCATTCATTCATACACTTAAACATTCATACATTCATCCATTCAATCCATTCAGCTATCTATCGACTCGCCCATTCATCTTTTTATCCATCCATTAAAGTAACCACTCATCCGTCTTTCTACCATTCCACCACCTATCAACCTGTTCATTCATCTTCCTATTAACCTTTTCATTCAGCCATTCATTCAGCCGTTCAATCAGAAATTCACTCAGCCATTCAATCAGAGATTCACTCAGCCATTCACTCAGCACTTCAATCAGCAATTCACTCAGCCATTCACACAGCATTTCACTCAGCTATAACTTCATTACGTGTGGTCTCTTGTTGTGGCTGGCCAGTAACCGAGGTGCTATGAACACCCAAGGATGCAGGTCTTACGCAGGCTGCTAATCTTCTCTAGAGAGAAGTGAAGGCATTGATCACCGCCTTCTCCCCATTTCCTACAACTTCACAACTCCTTGTTTCACAACTCATCCTCTTTTCTATATATTTCATTCATTCCTCTCTCTTTTTTTTTCATTAATATATTTTCTTTTTTTTTTTCTTTTTTTCCTTCTTCTTTTCTGTCTTGAACTCTTTTTTTCTATTTCTTTTTTACTTTTTTTTTCTTTTTTTCACTCTTTATTTCCAAATTTTTCATTAAAAATTTTTTTCTCTTCATTTTTTTTTCTTCATTCTTTTTTTTCCATATTTTTTACTGCCACTTTCGTTCATTTTTCTCCGTTTTTCTCACCCTTTATTTTTTTCGCTTTTTCACTTAAAGTGTTTTTAAAATTCTCGAGAATCTTTCCAAAGTGTTTTGCGGTGAAAAACTTTAGGGAATAACTTAAACCACTGAGACGTATTATTGAGTGGAACTTTGTAACGTTCCGTCGTATGAAGGGCAGAGCACACTTGCAATGAACTGATGCATCAAAAAGATATTAAGATCCAACCATTCTCTCCTAAAAAGGCCGTAAAAAATAGATTTTTTATTTTCAAAAAAACAAATATAAGAAATAGACAAAACAAAGCTGAGAAAAAATAAGTAACCAACTAACTAGTAAACCAAACGAACAACCAACCAACCATCCAAACAAACAACCAATCAGCCAACCAAACAAACAACCAGCCATCCAAACAAACCAAACAACCAGCCATCTAAACAAACAACCAAACAACCAGCCATCTAGACAACCAAGACATCTAGACAACTCGATGCCCAAGGGGGTTCGACGTTTTTGATGGCAACCTGTTGCTGTTGATGCAGCCATTATGCACGCCATAGCGCCTTTGTACTGACCGCCTTGAGTTATGTCTTCATGTTCAAACCGAGGAGTCCAATAATTATTAGCATCCTCTCTTTCATCAATATCCCAGTCGTCATTCTCCTCCTCCTCTTCTTCATCATCATCATCATCATCATCATCATCATCATCATCATCATCATCATCATCATCATCATCATCATCATCATCATCATCATCATCATCATCATCATCATCATCATCATCATTATTATTATTATTATCATTATTATCATAATCATCATCATCATCATCATCATCATCATCATCATCATCATTATTATTATTATCATTATTATCATAATCATCGTCATCATCGCCATCATTTCCATCCCTACCACCACCCCTTCATCTTCCGTACCACGTCTCAGCAACCGAAGCAATAAAGCTTGTTGGCGACAACGGCTTCGAGATGTTATTACCACTGTTGTTGTCACAAAGGCATCATCATCAATAAATCATTTCTTTTTTCTTTTTCTTTCCTCTTTTTTTTTATTTTCCCTTCTTGCCTCCCGCTTCTTTTTTTCCATTTTTCTTACATTTTTTAATGCTTATTCCTCCTTTCTATTTTGATTTTTCCTTTTTTCTTTTTTCAATTTTTCATTTTTCCTTCTTACTAAAATTTCTACTCTTTTTTTTTCTTTTTTTCAATTTTTTTTCCTTCTTACTAATATTTCTACTCTTTTTTTTCTTTTTTCCGTCATTTTTTTGTTTTTTTTTTTCTTTTTATCTTTCGTTTTGCGTTAGTGACACTGGACCATTGCAAGCAGATAAACAACAGGCCAGCGTGAGCACAAATGCAAGGAGCAAACCCGCAAGCGTGCAGACGCACGTGTGGAAGGGTGCATCAGCAGGCGAATGAGATTCCCATTCTGTAGACCAAGTGGAGACCAAAAAAAAAAACAAAAAACAAAGAATAAAAAAATAAAAATTATAAGAAGTAATAAATAAACAAAAATGGAGCCTGAAGCAGGAGCTTGAAAGGCGATGTTGGGCTCGAGAGTTTAAGACAGAACAGAGGCGGGACTCTTCCAATGATGGAGTCCCAAAAAATGTGTTGCGAATATTAACAAAGTGTTGAAACATTAATCAGGCCGGGAATACTTGAAAGATATCCTTGAGAGAAGAGCTTCCGTGGAACAAAGTATTCAGCCTTTTCATTTCATTTTTAGTTTCTTGAATGGAGATTTCAACCTGGAATATTTAAGTGACCGAACGATAAATAATAAAACCAAATTCTTTAAAACTTGAACACTATAATTAAATAAAAAAATGAATTTTAAAAGAGAACTCTAGACGAAATATGGTCGAGAAAGTCCAAGAAAATAAAAAAGATTAATTACCTTGCCCTAATTGGCTTTCAGAGGAGGACACCAAAAATGTGCCTGAAAAGCATAAGCCGTTTAGTCTCAAGAACGCCTTTGATCATTTTTAAGGACTCCAAAAAATACTTATAGGAAAATTAAACTAGAAAAATACTGCTAGTAAAACCGAATCAGAGAATTACTGATAGTACTTTTATGGTAGTATTTGTTTATATAATGTTATTACTCATGTGACCTCGAGGCTCTACGGGGTTAATGCCACTATAATAATATTCGTATTGTATTGTATTGTATTGTATTAATGATACATTTTGAGGTATAAATTTTAATTATATTTATATATTAGTATAGTTTTAACAAAAAAAGTATAAAAAAACAGCCACAAAAAGAGTAAAAAGGTAAAAACATTGAGAGAAAATTAAAAACTATGTTTGACAATGACAGAGCCGCATGAGCTTATTCCAGTTGTAGTCTAAAAATTAAAAAAATTAAAAAATACAAAAAATACAAAAAATACAAAACAAAACCATAAAAACAATTTCACAACTACCCGCTATAAAGTACGAAAATGGCTTTGAGGAGGAACAACAACTCAAGCTTGACAACGTTAAGTTGTTACAAAATCATGGAAAAAAATCATTAAAATAATATATATTCTATTTGTTTCTTTATTACTTTGTATTATTTTGTGCTGTTTTGTCTTTGTTTGGGGTGTTTTGTATTTGTTAGAAATGAAACTCTTGCCATTTCGTGTTGTTTTGAAATGGTTTGTTTCAATCTATTTTGCGTTGAATTAGCTTTTTTATTGTATTTCGAATGCTTTTCCTATTACATACTTTGTTTTTTAAGTTCTTTTCATCTCATTCCAAACTATCCCAAATTGATTATCCTTGGAACAATCTTATTTATTATTTTTTAATTTTCCGTGCAGTGTAGCAAAAAAAAAATATTTCATCAGCTTTTCAACCCTAAATGGATTATATTCGCTCTGAGGTACTACACAAAATTCCACTGTATCAAATTCCAGTGCGATGTAATTTTTCTTGTGTTTGAGCAGCAGATCTCACTTTTTAATCATACTCTCACGTTCTTTTCTATTCACAGGCTCGCTGTTACGGCATACTCTTTATGGGAGCTGGTACAGTGGGAGAAGATACAGCGGTAGGAGATACATTAAAATAAGATACAGAGGTGGAAGATAGAATGGGGATGAGAAAAAAATAGACTTCATGAACAATAATAAAAAATAAACTCTTCTTCCTCTTTGAGCTTTTCAAAAAAACGTTTGTGAGCATCCAGACGGTAGAAATCAGCAGTACCACTACTACTCCTCTTTCTCTTCCTACTACTACTAATACTACTACTACTACTACTGCTACTACTGCTACTACAACTACTACTACTACTACTACTACTACTACTACTACTACTACTACTACTACTACTACTACTACTTCTACTAATACTACTACTACTACTACTACTACTACTACTACTACTGCTATTACTACTACTACTACTACTACTACTACTACTACTACTACTACTACTACTACTACTACTACTACTACTACTACTACTACTACTACTACTACTACTACTACTACTACTACTACTACTACTACTACTACTACTACTACTACTACTACTACTACTACTACTACTACTACTACTACTACTACTACTACTACTACTACTACTACTACTACTACTACTACTACTACTACTACTACTACTACTACTACTACTACTACTACTACTACTACTACTTCCTGCTAATACTATTACTAAAGTCATTACCTAGCTTTAAGCTTCTAAAGAACCTGTATCAATCACCATGAACATCCATTTAAAGTTCTTTTTTTGTTCTACTGTTATAAAAAAACAAAACAAAGCTAACTGAATTAATCTATACAAAAATAAATAAAACAACCACCATCACAATCAACACCAAACCCACAAAAACAACCACAAAAACAACAGCAACCACAGAAGCAACAACAACAGCAGCCACACAAACAACAACAACAACAACAACAACCATAACAACATCAACAACAACAGTCACAATTGCAAAAACAACAACAAAATCAACAACAGCATGAAGCTACTAGTCTAATCCCACGCCCATGCAAGAGTTTTTGCTTTCACCTCATCAGTCTGACAAACAAGCTATGGAACTCCCAGCCTCCACAATCAATCTCTTCCAAACCTCCATCACTTTCACCGACACCACAATCACTATCATAAACGCCTACACAACACACCTTCCAAACGCTACCAATCCCCCTCTAAATACCACCACCTCAACCACCCCGAACACCGCCCATCGGATCAACTACCCTGCTCTAATCCTCTTCATCTTCCCTATCTTCACCGTCTTCGGAAACATCTTGGTGTGTCTGAGTATCTTCAAGGAAAAGACTCTACACACGGTCACAAACTACTTCATCTTCTCTCTCGCCCTCGCTGACATCCTGGTCGGCATTCTTGTTATGCCGCTCGCTGTCTACGTCGAGGTAATTTATCAGCTCTGCTTTTAATTAGTTCAGATTGAGTGGGATATTGAAGAGAAAGTGACGCTTGGAAGAAAGGGGGAGAGAGAAGGAAAAAGGAGGGTAGTGAAATGGAGGGGGAGTGGGATTGTTACTGCTTTTGGGGATAGAAAAGGTGTGATAAGAGGTGATTGTGATTACGAAGCTGTGAGAAATGATGGTGAGTTGATAATTTGATGGGAGTGATAAATGAGAACAAAGAAGATGGAGAACTGAAGTGAAACTTCAATGGGAAGAGACGAAGGAGTGGTGAAAGGGGATAAGGTTTAAAAATGAACGCTTGAAAGGTAAAATATGTGAAAGGTTCAACAATGGAAATGAAGAAAAAATGAAGTTGAAAGAGTGGATTATGAAATTTCATACTTCGTTAGTTAGACGCGTAAAAAGTGAAAACCCGCTGGAGATTTAAATCTTTTAATTTGCCTTTCAGAAGGCCATTTGAGTGGCTTTGACTGTTCGGCGGCAACATTCGAAGGCCGTTAAAGTTGACCAGTGCAATAAAAACGATTGGTGCAGACACCTCGTTGCACACTGCCTCACAGGTGAACAACTCCAGATGGGAGCTTGGGAACGCCCTGTGTGACGCCTGGGTGGCTTTTGATGTCATGGGCTGTACCTCTTCCATCCTCAACCTGGCTGCCATTAGTGTTGATAGGTTTGTGTGTTGTGTGTGTGTGTGTGTGTGTGTGTGTGTGTGTGTGTGTGTGTGTGTGTGTGTGTGTGTGTGTGTGTGTGTGTGTGTGTGTGTGTGTGTGTGTGTGTGTGTCTGTTTTGTTTGCTTGTTTGTTTGTTTTGTTGTTTGATTGTTTTTTTATTTGTTTGTTAGTTTGTGTCTTTGCTTGTTATTTGTATGTTTTTTTGTTTGTCTTCATGTTTAATTTCTGCTCGGTAATCTGGAAATATTTTATAAAAATTCAAAAAGAAAAAAAACAAAAAAATTCTAGCGTGTTATGTGCCTGTGTGTTTGTTTTTGTTGTTTGGCATGCATCGATATGTGAGATGAGGCGGCTTTATAGGCATGTGAATGATTTTCAACAGCACAGCAAATTCAACTAACAAGAAAGATTCGCGGAAAATTTCCCGGATAAAACTTTGTATTATTTTTTAGAAAATTTTCTTTTTATTTAAAGAATACTCGGATCGGCTTTCCCGAGTGATTGTGTCTAATTTTTAATTCAAACTTGTGAAAAAGACAAATAATGTGATTTGATTGAATGTAACAAGATCAAACAAAAAACTTTTGTGAAAACAATAAAAAAACTGAAAACCTACTTTTGTTTTGAGTACGAAAAAAACCATCACTGAATAAAAGATAACAATATCAGCAGAGAGTTCTTGAGCAGTATGTAATCAGCGCTATACAAATGTTTTGATTAGATTAGATTAGATTTCTTCCGTACACGACAAGCAACAATACTTGGTGTACTTGAAAAACAACCATTATGACTCCACAATCTCCACTTGTATCACTCGATCAAAAGCTTTTAATTTCGAAATTATTATTCTTGTAAATTATGAATATTAACTATTTGTAAGATGTTATAAATATTATAAAGCTATAGAGCTTTTTTCCATCGCCTTCAGCTCTTGAAGCCCCAGTGCCTTCAGCCTATGATTTGATCACCGTTTTAACGAGCTGGAGCACGTTTAAAAATAAAATAAATAAAATGAAAACATTTTTTTATCAATATGAATTTTGAGAACTTCAAATGAGAACAATATATGTTTTTATAAGTGGGTTCGATGCCTTTATGCTTACAGAGAAGATGACTAGGTTGTACGTAATGGAAGATGGACAATGATGGAGAAGATAACTACAAAAGACGAACGTACAAAAGAATTGAAAAGATTATTTAAAAAAATTAAATTAAAATTTATTTGAGGGAATTTAAGTTTTTTTTTCAGAATAGGAAAGCTGGAAAAGTGAGAGTGAAATCAAGCTGGTATAAAGCATGAAACAAAAAAACAGAAATTTAGCTAATGCAAATTCGGGGCTGTGTCTTTGGCCACTGCTTCAACAACGTATTAGTCAGCAAAAGTCTCATGCTACTCTGCAAGAATACATAAAAAAATGAACATTTTGCATTTGAAAATTCACGCTGACAATTTGAAACTTAAGCGCCGCCTTCAATTACTTTCGAACCACCAAACGGCACCTTGTGCATTGTTGTCTCTTGCGTATTAAAGCTGAAATAAAACCTGGTTGATGTGTTTTTTGTTTGTTTTTCTCAATCTTTTTGTATTGATTTTGTATTGTATAGCAATGTTGATGCTTTAATGGAGTAAACTGTGTTGTATTATTTTTGAGTGTGCTATCAGAGACGGCTATATGGCCGAAACGAAATAACTACCAGCATCATCACCACCACCATCATCATCATCATCATCATCATCATCATCATCATCATCATCATCATCATCATTTTTGGCAGTAGATAAACAACAGCACCCTTGGCAATACGTCATCACTTTTGTCCTCATATCGATCACTTTTATCCGAATTAATTTTCTAAATAGCTTTAAAAATTCGCTTATTCTATCATCGTTATATTTACCATATATATGATAGCCACCTCCACGATCACCACCTTCACAACCACCACCTTCACAACCACCACCCTCACAACCACCACCCTCACAACCACCACCCTCACAACCACCACCATCACGACCACCACCCTCACGACGGCCACAGAAAAAGACAATAAAACAAACAAACAACAACAACAACAACAACAACAACAACAGGTACAAAAACAACAACAACAACAACAGGTACATAGCAGTGACCAAGCCTATTCAGTATGCCAAGCACAAAAACTCAGGCAGGGTTCGTTTCACGCTAGCGCTCACGTGGCTGGTCTCACTGGTCGTTTCACTGCCCATCGCCCTAGGCAACAACTACACAGAAAGACGCTCCAAAACTCCCTGGCTTTGTACCTTCTACAACGCAGATTTCATCATCTACTCCTCCATGACCTCTTTCTTTGTGCCGTGTGTCCTCATGGTCTCTCTCTACGCCCGCATCTTTGCCACTCTACGAAAACGAGCCAAGACCTCAATGGTCTCCAAACAACCACCGCCAACCAACGGCAAAAAGTTCAGGTCTAAGTCTGCCTCTCAGTTGCCCAGAACAACCTTTTGCGGAGTAGAAGCTGACGGCTTTGGTGGTGCTGGTAGTGGCGGAACTGGTAGTGGCGGAAATGGTAGTGGCGGAGCTGGTGGTGGCGGAGCTGGTGGTGGCGGAGCTGGTGGTGTTGTTTGTGGTAGGAAGAGGCTTTCGAACAGTGGTTGCAGACAGACCAAGCCGAGTTTGTACGTGAAGAAGATGAAAGTGATAGAAGACTACGGCAGCCTGGAAGGACGAGGTGTGAAAGAGGATGCTGCCGAGAACATCTTTGTATCTGGCACTGGAAAAGGAAAGTCACTGACAATTGAAGACACGAGTGATCATGTCATTCTTGGAAACGCAAATGACACGACAAATGAAATCACAAAGGGCACGAACCCATCTAGAATTGGTTGTCGAGAATATCTGAATAGTTTCCAAAAGGACGAAACAGCAGACGGGTCTACTAATTTTAAACCTAATTACCTGAAAGCCAGCTATTCGTCTTCTTTAATAGTTCCACCTTCTTGCAATGACACACAACCTTCCAAGGTCACTAATGAATTGAAAATAAAATCACTTTCTAAACTGAATCTGCAATCCGCAACAGTCACCGCCACAAACTCCACTGACCTTTGTTCAATCAAAAATGACAAAGTTAACAGGGAAGTAAAAATAAAAAGCCACTCTGGAGATGAATTACTCGAAGAGAGAGGAGCTCCAGGTGATGTTGGTGTGTATGACGAGTCAGTGCAGAATGAAGGTGGCTTAAATGTGGAGGGGTTTCAGCTGGATGACACAAACATAAACGATAATACGCAAAAATACAAGCAAACGGACATCCAATGCAAACAAGAAAGTCTATACAAAGAGTGTTTAAGAGCAGGGGTAAACAAGACTTGTGAAGGCATACCTGTCAGGTCAGCATTGATCGCAAGAGACAGCACTGATTGTTACATCAAGAAAGACCAAAACGATCTTGATGCTAATGAAACCACCGAACATTTTGCAATAAACGCAAAAACGCAAAAAACAAAAACTCCTAAAATAAAAAAATCATCCTCTAAGAGAAGAACCTCTAGCGTGCCGCTTAAGTCGAAACAGGTGAAAAAAGAAACGAAACCCATCAAGAAGGCGTTAAAAATGTCAAAAAAACGAAAGTCAGTAACGACACACTCGTTCAGAACTTCGAGAAGAGCTTCCAAAAAGCGTTTCAGCACTGGTGATGCGGTGGTGAGCAGCGAAGGAAAGTCTCAGGTGACCACAGGGACCACCCTGTTGCTGGTGGAGGCGGCTGAGTCCACCCTCAAGACCAGCGCCACCATTCTCGCCATCCAACAACTTGACAGGAAACCCGCCAAGAGTCATGGGAAGCAACTACATAGCAGACTAAGTGACTTCGGAACCAGAAGGTTAACTGAGTTTGTTTGGGTGTTTGTGTGTTTGTGTGTTTATGTGTTTGTGTGTGTGTGTGTGTGTGTGTGTGTGTGTGTGTGTGTGTGTGTGTGTGTGTGTGTGTGTGTGTGTGTGTATTGGTGTGTGCTTGGGTTTTTATGTGTGCATTTGTGTTTACAACGCCACTATTAACTTTCGGCAAAAACCAACAATTCACTCGGATGAAATGACTCCAGTCGTTGAGATCAGGTGAGCACTCTAACGAAACAACCCAGTGAGCAGAGTTCCCAGGTTCTGGGTGCTGCTCCTGGAAGGTTCAGGCACTCTCAAGCGATGCACCAATGACTTTCGCTCCATTTCTGCGTGTAGCTTCCATAGCAGCCAACGCAGGCTCCATCGAGGTGATATATGATGGCATCAAGGAAGCATTGGTCCGAAAACAAACCGCTCTTATGAAATCATTTGAGCGCAACTGGATGGCCTTCAGAGACCGAAGGAGGCCTGTAACATGGTACTGTGAAGCATTGCATCGAATTGTTCAGTGTGGTATGGAAGCGTATAACATCGTTAAGACATGATGGATGGAGATTTGAAGGCGAACGAGCCAGCAGAGCACGTATCGTTCGATCATCTCAATAACCTCTTTTCACCTGCGCACTCCTCCCGTCAGTTTCATTTTTTTATTTTTATCTTTGAAAACAAAAATAAAATTAAAAAATTTCAATTTCCTTCTAAACCTGCGCTTACCCTTTTAGTACTGGCGTGCGTCCATTAAGGTAATTATTCAATAGCCCTCGGAGGCTGTCTTATTGAGTCTGCATTTCATAACCCTTCATTGAAATTTCCATCTTACTGCCGATGTTAGTTTCTGCTTTCTAAAAATCGCTTTTTCTTCCACCTTGGTTGTTCCAGTAACCTTAGTTATTAGTTTTATTTTTGTTTTCATCTCTTTCTTTATGGAAGCCTTCTTCGGAGCTGTCATCTAAAACCTTACTTACTGACATTTATCTAAACCACAAAATTTAACTTCCCATGCAAATTCCAGTCTAGGATGACGGTTATAATGATAAACTGAGCAAGTATGTGGTGCACCATTGCATTCGGCTCCCCACAAACAACATGAAATACATAGAACCTTACACAACTGGGTGATCAACCTACAAGACAGCCTCAACTACAGTCAATAGAACAGCCATTAGCATCTTCACATCCAATACTCTCACAAAACCAGAACACACCACTACCACGCCAGCCGTCATCAGCTTACAACAACCAGCATCCCACGAACCTTCCAACCCTCGACACCACAAACCATACCATCCTCCACAGATATTTTCAAACATCCAATCACACCAACAGCCAGCAAACACCCCATCAAACTACAAACCAACAACCATCATCACACCACCATCATCACACCACCACCATCACACCACCACCATCATACCACCACCATCACACCACCACCCTCACACCACCACCATCACACCACCACCAGCACACCACCACCAACTCACCACCACACCAACCACCATCTCAACCAACCAACCACCACAACCACAAACCACCATCACCCTTCTCACAGATCCACAGTTTTCAACTTCAGCAGCAGATTCAATAAACTTCGACACGAAAAATGTTCGAACAGAAGAGAAAAAAAAGCCACTAAAACACTGGCGATTGTTCTCGGTGAGACTTCACGCAGTCATTAATCATTAAGTCCACAAATTTTTGTAAATTTTTACATCTCTTCTTCTATTGAGACTTTCAAAATCTTTTTTTTTAGATTTTTAAATCATTTTTTTTCTTTAGAACTTTTTATACAAATTTCATTTTGGATTTTTTCCATTGGAATTTTGTTGATTGGGTTTTTTAATTGATTTTTTTACTTATTAAAATTATTTTTTATTTTATTTTTATTAAGATTAAGATTACTTATTCAACACAATCTTTCTTTTAGCTTGTTTTTATCATAAATACTTTTAAAATTTTATTTAAAAAAAATGTTTTTTTCAAAATTTAATTTCTGTATTTCAATAACTAAAAAGAATTTTCATCGTATTATTTTTGTTTTAACGTAATTTTTTTAAATATTTGAAAAAAATGTTTTGTTGAAGCATCAAAAAGTGTTTTTTCTGCTCCACAGATCACAAAAAGTCTGATTTATTGAACATTTCCCATAGAAATCATGTGTACGCATTTAACTTTTTTTATTTTTACATTTAAAAAAATAATTTTTTAGAAATCCTAGTTTTTTTTAACGACACAAATTCTTTTGTTTCATCGGTCACCACCGTTCGTCATCATTAACTTTGCTACGTACATTTACACCTAAAAAAAGTCTTTTACGATTAAAGATCAACCGACTTTTACCCAGTTTTGTTGCGTGCTCTAATATTCAGCAGCTATCAACAAAACCTCCACACGGATGCATGTTTGCTTCATTGCGATGACTGTGTCAGACATCCGAACCCCAACAAGATTGAAGCTATGAGCAGATTGGAAGAGTTGGAAAGGATTTAATTTTCACATGGTTTGCTGGTTCATAGCACAATACTTGTAAACTAATTCCCAGAGGTGATTCAATAGAGTGCTCGGGCCCAACATGGGGAAACAAAAAGGGCGAAGAAGCTGTGATGAAAAAAAGTGAAAAATTGAAAAAAGGCAATAAAACAAAAAAACGAATAAAAGCTATAAAGAAGGAGGTAAACAAAGGGATGAAGAAAAAGTTAAGGAAGAAAGGAAATAAAAAGTGGAATAAAGTCGTTAAACGCTCAAAGGTTGTTCTCCGGCGTGTGGCAGTGTGTTGTACTCACTGGAAACAATTGTGACTTTCCTGCCAAAGCAGGCAACACCAATGAATTATCACCCGCCTCACTCTTGCACTTCGGTAATTTTTACTCAAAAAATTTCTTTAGTTCCTTTTTTTTGTTCTTTTTTTTGTTTTTTGTTCTTTTTTTGTTCTTATTTTTTGTTATTTTTGTTTTTTCGTTTTCTTAATACTTTTTGTATCTTTTATTTGCTTTTTGATTTGCTTAAAAACATTTATGACTGATATCACACCAAAATTCTTTTGGTAAAAAAACTTTTAATACCCCTTAACGATCAGTTAAAACCCTTTTTTGTTATTTTTTGTGAACTGTTGTTTCCTTTGGTTGTTTATGAGTCTTTTATTTCCGGTGCCAATTCTTTCATAACTTGATATTTCTTTTTTTGACATATTTTTATATTATCTTTGATTTTTTAATCAAATTATATGATTATTTTTATATTTAAAATTGAATTTATATTTTTCAAAATTAAATTTATATTTTTCAAAATTTTATTTATGTTTTTTTAAAATTTTATTTGTTTTTTTTTAATTTTATTTTTATTTAAAAAGAAAATATTTATATTTTTCGATATTTTATTTTAAATTGAAAAAAATAATTTCAAATCAAATCATGTTTAGTTATTAAAGATTTTTTAGGTGGGCACCATTATTTCATATATTTTAATTATTTGTGTTTAACAGACCGGAAAAACCAATGAAGAAAAAGTACTTAAACACCGCCAAGGAAAAAATACACGTGGCATTGAAAAATAAGTGATAATAGAAAAAATAATTTTGATTATATGTAAATCAACCCTTTCAAAAATAATTCAGCTTTTTATAACCAAAGAAGTGAGTGTAAAAAGAAGATAATTGAATGAAAAGTAGAAGTTAAGAAGTGGAAAATGTGATGAAACATATCAAAAAGGCACAACTACCTTCTAAAAGCTTGAAAAACAAACTTTTAGAAGAGAAGAAGAATTAATTCAAACTCATAAAAGGGGGTAGAAAAGGAAACCTTTGAAAGAAAATAATCCAAAAAATAACTCATCATCAGTTAAATTGAAAAAACAAACAAAATAATGGTGAAAAAAATGGATAGAAAAATTCTAAATTGAAAAGAATGTTTTATTGCTCTTAGGAATTAACTGAAAGAACATTTCATGCCTCAGTCAAAAAAATTTTATTTCTTAAAAAACAAAAATAAATTGAGAACAAAAACCTTGGCAGTCTGGTTCACAATTCAACTTCTTGAATAAGTGATTGACTAAAATAATTTTACGCGGTATAGTTGCGTAATGGCAACTGCTCCAACGTTCAACGTAGACGCACGCGTGATCTTCCACGTGATCACCACACAGCGGTCTTCCTGGTGTGCTGGATGCCTTTCTTCACTTTGAACATCATCAACGCCATATGCATCCGCTGGGACATCTTCCAGGCGGCGGTGTGTCACATTAACGCCACCACCTTCAGTCTCTTCGTCTGGCTCGGCTACCTCAACTCCCTTCTCAACCCCCTCATCTACACCCTCTTCAACATCGAGTTCCGTAAAGCCTTCAAAAAAATCTTCTCATGTTCGTCTCGTCCCTTCTCCTCCAACCCCTTCTCCTGGTAACACTCACCAACACACACCTCCGTACCAGCTTGGCTTCCATTTGGATTATTTTTTCAGCCATAGTTCTGGTCGAACCTCCTCAACAGTTTATTCCATCACAGTTCAAAGCCACTGCATTTTGACACAATTCCTCACAAGTAACACATCAAAATGTACAATCGAACTTGTGTTGGTTATTCCTTCCATCCCCTTCTCCATCTACGCCATCAGTTCACCATACCTGTTTCTCATTTCTTATTCCTTGCACACATTCACACCCGGGAAACACACAGCATCTGCATTGACCACGTGTTTTTGAACTTCTTCGAAGCCCAACCTTAATTTAATTTTAAAATCATTCTTATAAAGTGTCCCATAATGGTTTCTTGGATTCAAATTTTTTCCTTCTTCTTTTTCGTCTTTTTTTGTTAATTTTTCTTTTTTTAAAATTATTTTTATTTTATTGTTTTTTTTCTCTGTTTTTTTCTTCCTTTTTTCTTTTTCTTCTTCTTTTTCTGTTTTTTTCCTCTCTTTCTTTTTTTTTTCTTCTTATTCTCCTTCTTTTTCTTTTTCTCCCTTTTCACCGCTTGATAGTGGGTTTGAGGACCTGAGTGATAACACACAGCGAACGCAGCGTTAGAACCTAAAGCACGTTCTTCCAGACCATTCGGGTCTATCTAACAAGCGACTTTTCCTTTTTGGAAAAAAACTGAAAATAATTCAAAACTTTTGTTGTTTTTGTGGTTTTTTTCAGTCGGTGAATAAATATGGTTTTGTGAGCGAGAAAAAACGAAATGATAGTTCGGAAGAGCTTTTTGGATACGCTAACACGTGGTTCCGAAGGGGGCACAAGGAGCGTAACTTACAAACGACACTGGTTTGGTTGATTTAGTTATTTTATATTTGTTCGAGGCGTATATCACTGCGTTGTAAAAGTATTTTTGTTGTTGTTGTTCCGCTGGTACACGCCTCAGAAAATTGTTTCCCGTCTGGAGCGTTGTCGCTCGATGACTGATAAAATGTGGTTCGGTATCTCCATGAAACTTCGAGTCGAAAGGTCTTTGAACTCCGATGGAGATATTTGTTATTGGACTGTCTTGAGATTAAAAATTATTATTTAAGTCGATCTGATGGTTAATTTATTTACTTTAATTGAAAATTCATCAACATTAATGTTTTTTTAATTAAAAACAAAGTTTTTAAATGAAAATTAAATAGGAAATGTGATGAAATTTACGAGAATGAAAAGATAGGAGACCACTTAACACCATGTTGCAACCACCTTAAAGTAAATATCGTAACGATACCCCGTAAAGCTGTTTGTGTGTGTGTTTGTGTGTGTGTGTGTGTGTGTGTGTGTGTGTGTGTGTGTGTGTGTGTGTGTGTGTGTGTGTGTGTGTGTGTGTGTGTGTGTGTGTGTGTGTGTGTGCGTTCGTTCGTGCGTGAATCTGTGCGTGTATCTGTACGTGATTTTTTGACGTAACTTTAACACGAATGTTTATACACTAATCTATTATTCATACCAAAAAAAATTGTTGGAAACTTTTTGAAGAAGCCAGAAAAGTTTTTTGTTATTTATTTCCAATAAGCTTCAATTTGAAGTATCAATAATCAATGACAACCACGTGTAAATTGGTTAGCATGGCATGCCGGTGTGTGCATTAACCTTGTAGATTGCGTTGGCAGAAGCACTTTATGCCTGGCGTCATGCTAGGCCATTATTGACTCTGAGGATGACGCTTTACGTGAATAAAGTCTTAAAAAATCTCCATCAATTCACCACTAAAAGCCGGATGCACCACTCAGGCACCTAGCGAACCACTTGAGTTTGCAGAATTCCGAAAATTTTTGAGAAAAGAAAAATTGATGCCTCAAGACCGAAGCAAGCGGCAGCGGCATGAATGAGAAGGCGTGGTGAAGCTTATTTTGTTTTTGCTTTAAAAAAAAATTCAAATTGTTTTTGTGAATGTTTTGTTTATTTGACAAAAGGTTCATTCAAGTGGCCACATCGCTACCGACATTCCTGTCATGAACAGCCTCGGTGCATTCGTATTAAAAGCCCCTAAAATGACTTTATGGTTTCGGCCACTTAATAATAGCAAATAAAATTGGATTTTAATTCTGTTTGGTTTTTATTTCTTTAACAATGCTATGTTTTAAATCCTTTGTATCGTCATTCGCTTCTTTGTGTATTATTACAAATGTCTTGATTAGATTAGATTAGATTAGATTAGATTAGATTAGATTAGATTAGATTAGATTAGATTAGATTAGATTAGATTAGATTAGATTAGATTAGATTAGATTAGATTAGATTAGATTAGATTAGATTAGATTAGATTAGATTAGATTAGATTAGATTAGATTAGATTAGATTAGATTAGATTAGATTAGATTAGATTAGATTAGATTAGATTAGATTAGATTAGATTAGATTAGATTAGATTAGATTAGATTAGATTAGATTAGATTAGATTAGATTAGATTAGATTAGATTAGATTAGATTAGATTAGATTAGATTAGATTAGATTAGATTAGATTAGATTAGATTAGATTAGATTAGATTAGATTAGATTAGATTAGATTAGATTAGATTAGATTAGATTAGATTAGATTAGATTAGATTAGATTAGATTAGATTAGATTAGATTAGATTAGATTAGATTAGATTAGATTAGATTAGATTAGATTAGATTAGATTAGATTAGATTAGATTAGATTAGATTAGATTAGATTAGATTAGATTAGATTAGATTAGATTAGATTAGATTAGATTAGATTAGATTAGATTAGATTAGATTAGATTAGATTAGATTAGATTAGATTAGATTAGATTAGATTAGATTAGATTAGATTAATGTTTCCATCTTCCATTTATATTTGACGTTCACGAATACAATTGCAATTTTCAATTATTCTTTGTTCATGTACTTTCTCACTCATTAACCCCTGATTAATTTTGTTTTTTTTTAATTTTTTTTTCCAATTTTTTTTTGTTGGGTATTTGTCATTGTTTGTTGTGTGTTAATTCTTGCTTATACGCCTACCATATGTATTGATCAACCATTGCAGTTGTTTAGGAATCTGAGCGAGGTAGTGAAGGGTCGTTATGGTCTGAGAGGTTCTCGAGTCTGTAACACTTCGCTAGAGCACTCTTGAACGGTATGGAATCAGCCCTATACAGAAGATTTGATTAGATTAGATTAGAATAAATTTTCCATAACACATTTGACCACCAAAATAAGAGAAAAAAAAAGAAAAAAGAAAAAAAAATGAAGAAGGTAAAAAAGAGTAAAAGAGGACAACTAAGCTTATAATGATTAACTTTGTTTCATGAAGGGGATGATCATGAATCAGGGATTTGAAGAGGTTTCGAGGCGAGGTGTGAGATAAGGTTTGATCAGGGTAGTCGAGTGGTCTTGCATCGCCCTATCAGACACCAACAAGAGACAAGAGACACCAACATCCTGTTTGTCTATTGGTTGTTCTCTTTGTTTATTGTTTATTCTCTTTGTTTATTGTTTGTTCTCTTTGTTTATTGTTTATTCTTTTCATTTATTATTTATCCTCTTTGTTTATTGTTTATCCTTCTTTTGCTTTTGTTCATTTTTCTTCTTCATGCTACCACTGGTGCTGCTGCTAGTTATAATACTACCACCGCTACTACTACTACTACTACTTCTACTACTACTACTACTACTACTACTACTACTACTACTACTACTACTACTACTACTACTACTACTACTACTACTACTACTACTACTACTACTACTACTACTACTACTACTACTACTACTACTACTACTACTACTACTACTACTACTACTACTACTACTACTACTACTACTACTACTACTACTACTAATACTACTACTACTACTACTACTACTACTACTACTACTACTACTACTACTACTACTACTACTACTACTACTACTACTACTACTACTACTACTATTACTACTACTACTACTACTACTACTACTACTACTACTACTACTACTACTACTACTACTACTACTACTACTACTACTACTACTACTACTACTACTACTACTACTACTACTACTACTACTACTACTACTACTACTACTACTACTACTACTAATAATAATAATAATAATAATAATAATAATAATAATAATAATAATAATAAGAATAAGAATAATAATAATAATAATAATAACAATAATAATAATGAAAATAATTTAAAAAAAAAATAATAATAATAAAACAAAAAAAATTATAATAGTAACAAAAATGATAATAATAACAATAAAAATAATGAAAACAATAATAATGCTACTAATTTTTATATTATTAAAACTATTTTTATTGTAGGTATGTTTTTTTGTTTTCAACACTCTAATCTTGCATTTTTATTTTCACAATTAGCTCACTTGAATAACCTCAAATTTTTTTTTCAAAATAACTTTTTTACATGAATGGAGTATGTATTTAAAAAATAAAAATAAATAAACAAAGAACTGAAACTAGAATTTTATTTTTTCTTTTTCAAATTGAGTCTACTCTAAGATTTCATTAAGGATCCAACTGGTGGATAATCAGAAATGAAAAAAAAACTGATAACAAAAGGTAGATTAGAACAAGGATACAATTCGCATACAAAGTATCCAACGTTGAGGGCTGTACTCTTTGAATATTTACAAAAATGTTTTTAAAAACAATAAAAGATTTTTTTAATAACTCCAATGTAAGTTACAAGTTATATAAGTTAGTTTCGTTTTGGTCACAGAGGGCGCTACGAAAAGTGAGGCTCGTGTGGTGTAAGAATTGAACTTCAAAAGGCAAGTTCAGAACAACCGTAACAAAACATCGGTAACTGTAACAATGGTTAGTTACATTAGGAAGTTTGAGTAACATTTGAACGTATGATTAACATTTAAACGTATGATTAACATTTAAACGTATGATTAACATAAAAATGTATGATTAACATTTAAACGTATGATTAACATTTAAACGTATGATTAACATAAAAATGTATGATTAACATTTAAACGTATGATTAACATTTAAACGTATGATTAACATTTAAACGTATGATTAACATAAAAATGTATGATTAAGAGTAACAGGATTGATCAAGAGTAACAAAGGTAGTCAAGTAGTGAGAGCAATCAACAGTAAAATTGAAAGGTAGTGAAAACAATAAAAGGAGATTAGCGTTAACAATGTATCAAAAGTAACAGAAACTACTCAGTACGAAGTACTACACCGTTAGGCTGTTAGCAAAGGTCAGCGGGAAAGAAAAAAGGAGAGGTATTCAGTAAAGATATGGAAAGTGGTGAAGTGGTGAGAAGGTTGGAAAGTGGTGAGAAGGTTGGAAAGTAGTGAGGAGGTGGAAAGTAGTGAGGAGGTGGAAAGTGGTGAGGAGGTGGAAAGTGGTGAGGAGGTGGAAAGTAGTGAGGAGGTGGAAAGTGGTGAAGAGGTTGGAAAGTGGTGAGGAGGTTGGAAAGTGGTGAGGAGGTGGAAAGTAGTGAGGAGGTGGAAAGTGGTGAGGATGTGGAAAGTGGTGAGGAGGTGGAAAGTGGTGAGGAGGTGGAAAGTGGTGAGGAGGTGGAAAGTGGTGAGGAGGTGGAAAGTGGTGAGGAGGTGGAAAGTGGTGAGGAGGTGGAAAGTGGTGAGGAGGTGGAAAGTGGTGAGGAGGTGGAAAGTGGTGAGGAGGTGGAAAGTGGTGAGGAGGTGGAAAGTGGTGAGGAGGTTGGAAAGTGGTGAGGAGGTTGGAAAGTGGTGAGGAGGTGGAAAGTGGTGAGGAGGTGGAAAGTGGTGAGGAGGTGGAAAGTGGTGAGGAGGTTGGAAAGTGGTGAGGAGGTGGAAAGTGGTGAGGAGGTGGAAAGTGGTGAGGAGGTGGAAAGTGGTGAGGAGGTGGAAAGTGGTGAGGAGGTTGGAAAGTGGTGAGGAGGTTGGAAAGTGGTGAGGAGGTGGAAAGTGGTGAGGAGGTGGAAAGTGGTGAGGAGGTGGAAAGTGGTGAGGAGGTGGAAAGTGGTGAGGAGGTGGAAAGTGGTGAGGAGGTGGAAAGTGGTGAGGAGGTTGGAAAGTGGTGAAAAGGTGGAAAGTGGTGAGGAGGTGGAAAGTAGTGAGGAGGTTGGAAAGTAGTGAGGAGGTGGAAAGTGGTGAGGAGGTGGAAAGTAGTGAGGAGGTGGAAAGTGGTGAGGAGGTTGGAAAGTGGTGAGGATGTGGAAAGTGGTGAGGAGGTTGGAAAGTGGTGAGGAGGTGGAAAGTGGTGAAAAGGTGGAAAGTGGTGAGGAGGTGGAAAGTAGTGAGGAGGTTGGAAAGTAGTGAGAAGGTGGAAAGTAGTGAGGAGGTGGAAAGTAGTGAGGAGGTGGAAAGTGGTGAGAAGGTTGGAAAGTGGTGAGGATGTGGAAAGTGGTGAGGAGGTTGGAAAGTGGTGAGGAGGTGGAAAGTGGTGAAAAGGTGGAAAGTGGTGAGGAGGTGGAAAGTAGTGAGGAGGTTGGAAAGTAGTGAGAAGGTGGAAAGTAGTGAGGAGGTGGAAAGTGGTGAGGAGGTGGAAAGTGGTGAGGATGTGGAAAATGGTGAGGAGGTGGAAAGTGGTGAGGATGTGGAAGGTGGTGAGGAGGTGGAAGGTGGTGAGGAGGTGGAAAGTGGTGAGGAGGTGGAAAGTGGTGAGGAGGTGGAAAGTGGTGAGAAGGTGGAAAGTGGTGAGGATGTGGAAAGTAGTGAGGAGGTGGAAAGTGGTGAGGAGGTTTGAAAATGGCGAAAAGGTGGAAGGTGGTAAAGAGGTGGAAAGTGGTGGAAGCTGAGGGGAGAATAAGCGAAAGACTGTAGAATAAAAATGGTAGAAAATGATGAAAAGCTAAAATGACAATTGGTGTGTGAATGAATATGTGTGAATGTGTGAATGGATGGAAAAGAGTGGGTGGATGGGTGAAAGATGGATTGAAGAAAGAGAGGGGGGGGTTGGAGATGAAAGAAAGAAAGAGGAAATGAGAAAAAAATTAATGGAAGATGGAAAAAATGAAGGAAAAGCTTCAAAGACACCTGGGCTCTCCTTAAAGCTGAAGGAAGGAAGATAAGAACAGAGGGAAGCGGTGGGCGTTCCCAACTGGAAGCTGATTAACTTCTTTGTCTTTTGATCTGCTGAACATTAAAGGTTGAGCAATGCTAATATTGCAATTCTGGCTGCAGAAGAGAAAGACTTTAAAGTCAAAAATCAAAAAGAGCATTAGAAGGGCGTTCAAACATGAGCGAGTGTGAGGTGATTGATGAATGAATGAAAGCGAAGCAATGAAAGATTATGAATGAGTGCTGTTGAGTGAATTAATAAATAAAAAATTCAAAAAATGATTAAAACTGAAGAAATAAATCTTGCTTGAGAGAGTAGGTTAGCTTGACGCTTCGTAGCAAAGCGCCTAATCACAGAACGTTGTCGAGTCTCATTACAGGCACACAGAAATGACATTAAAAAGTGCAGTGTCATGTAGAATGAGCTATTATGGTTGTTAATTTCTTGGCTATTTTGAGGTGGGAGAAACGATGAATTGGCGAAAAAATTTATAGTATTTTGAATGATTTAATAAACAGATTTTTAAAATTCTTCAAGCCATCAATCATCAGCTAGAAAGAGCAACATTATGCAATTTAGGAGGCAATGGAGGCATGGCATTGAGTCATTATGAAAAAGAAAAAGAAAAAGAAAAATAAAAAAATTTAAAAACGTGAAATAATAAAAAATCCGTTATGCGATAAAGCTGAGTAAAAAGGTGTAAGTAATTAAAAGATTATTAGAGGCAGTCGGATGATATGAAATATTCCTTGAAAAATTCATTAAAAAAGCTGCTTTTATTGTCTTCGATTTGATTGAGTTTTTTATTAATTGCATAAAAGAATTTGCATAAAAATTAAACGCATGAATCTTTTCTATTTCTTCTTTTTATAATGCTCCTTCACCTGCTAGCTAGTACATATGCAACAACACGCTGATCGGGCCATTATTAATAAAACATCTCTCTATTATGGGTTGCGTCAATGCGCTCGAAGCGTTGTTCTTTTTATTTATTTCTTTTTCTTTTTCAGGCATTCAACCTTCATCGCTTTGCTCACTCCCACTCAGCCATATATCTTTCCGACTACCACCCACTCATTCAACCACCCACTCACCATCAATCATAAACGTTACATTTATTAAACCTCCACTTTTAGCCTGTCTCTTCAATTCTTCACTCATTCACGCACCTATCTAGCCGCACAATCGTTTCGTGAGGCGTAAATTTACTTACACAAGCGCTTAATTGCTCTAGAAAACCTGTAAATTTATTCACACTCAGTAAACCAATCTAGCAACAAAGCTAACCACCCACTCAAATCACCAACCTACCTTTCTTTCATTACCTCCATTCACTCTTCACTTGATCGCCACCTCTCTCTCACCTTCCCTAGGTCTCACCACCCACTCCTTCACCTCTTTAGTACACAAACTCACTTGCAACAACCCTTCAAAAACCTTTACAAAGCCTTCATTCACACACCTACTCTGAATAATCACCCTTCCACCCACTCAAACCACCCCTTCATCAAAAACTCCTCAGCACACTCGACGATCATTCGAGAAGTACTTGGTCTTGCCGTCTGAGGAGACGTTCTTTTCGTAGTGGTGTTTTGACTTCATGTGCCAGTTCATACTGTTCCTCTGGCGACACGAGTAAGGACATAGATGACAAGACAGTGGTTTGGAGTCGGTGTGTTGCATCTGGTGAACCTTGAGGTGTTTGGCCTCTTTGAAGCGCTTGTCACAGCCCGGGAAGGTACATACAAACGTCTTGATCACTGCGGACCGCTGAATAGAGGGCAGCAAGGAATGTTGTTGGGTGGTTTGTTTGGCTGGCTGAACCTGGTGATACTGACTCCTATGAAGGGCTTTCGAGATCTTTGTGAGTTTGTTTTCAGAGCTGGTTAAGTAGTAAACCCGATCTTTATTCGACGTGTTTGTTTGTATGAAAGATGTTGTGGTAGTGGCAGCAACAAAAGCGGTGGCTGTAGTTCCATCGGTTGTGGTAGTGGCGGAAACGACGATGCCTTCAGCGGCGTCACGAGACGTTTCAATGGTTGAAATTTTTTTACGTTTTATTGCCAGATCCATCACGCCGTCATCTGCATAACCCTCCACGCCTCCTCTTCTCCAGCTGCCATTCTTCTCTTGACATTCGTTTGCGCTTCCGAAAGTTTTGCCGGCTATCCCTCCAAGCTTACCGTTTCCATTAATCAGCCCTTGCAACCTCTGGTTCTCCATGAGCATCTCTTGCGTCTGAACGTTTTCAATGCAGTTGTTAACCTCTGCACAACTTCTGGGTCTCTTCCTCTTCTTTCTCTTCTTCTCCTCTCCGCTCAGGCCTTCAGCTTGTGAAACTACCGTTGAGAAGTCACTCTTGGTCTTTTGTGGTGTCTTGATGTTGTGGTTGATACTTTGTTGTTGTTCTGAGACTTCTTCTTTTTTTGCTTTCTTTCCTTCCATAACTTCTTTGTGACCTCCTTCAAACCACTTACTACTTGTCATGTCATCGTCTCTGGCGTTCTTTATTGCGCAAACGAGTCCGCTTTTATGTTTATTGTTGTCATCGTTGTCATCGCTGTTACTTTGTTTTTTGTTGTTGCTATTATTCAGGTTGCAAATTTTATTATTAGTAGCTCTATAACTTTTATAGTTTTTATAATTATAATCATCGTTAGTAGGGGTAGGAGTATTACTATTAGTAGTCATAATAATTGTACTAGTAGAATTAATACTTTTAGTAGTATCATTAGTAGTAGTAGGAGTAATAGAAGTAATTAAAATAGTACTAGTAGTATTAGTACTAGAAGTAGTATTTGGTTTTTCATTGAGGTATTTCACACCTCTGCTCATTTCTATGGGGCTCTTGTCATTTTCATTACCGTCACTATGAGTATCACCACAATTGAACTCTTTATTACCATCATCTTTACCTTCTTCAATACCATTTTCGGTACTTTGACTATTGACAAAATTCATATTAAAATTATTTACACCTCTATTGCAAGCTTCGTTAACGATGGCTCTTGCGTCAAAAGCGATCTTTGACGTGGTATGGCCATTTTCGTCGTCATGCCTGCCAGAATTGGACATTTTTGAGTTTGAAGTTGACTTATTGGCATGAAGTTGAATATCATTGACGCCTTTGAGAGAGTCATTTCCAAGTTTGTTGATTGATGCAGTATTGTTAGCGCCTGATTTATTGAAGACCTGTTCAACTGAATGGGCTTCACGTGGAAAGGCATTGTGACTTTTGTGAATGAAGTACGACAAAGCTAGTGGCGATGAAGTTTGAGTGGGAGGAGGTAAGTGAGATTGGCTTCGATATGGCTCACTTCTCGGCGTTGTTGCCGAGTTGTGGTTCGATAAAGAGTTGCTAGTGGTTGGCTGGCTGTGAGTTAGTGAAGAGCTGTAAGCTGTGCAAGAATGGTAGGTTGGTGCCGAAGAGGGGGTTAGTGAAGGAGAAGAGAATGTCTTTGAAGAGTTGTGGGGACGATGAATTGAAGAAGAAGATGATGGAGACACAGCTTTGAGTTTTTTCAAGTTAATAGGGGCCGCTTCCGTTAAGTCCAAAGGGAGATAAGCTGCCAAAGGATGAACTGAGGGTGCTTTGTTGGCTGGAAATAATTCCCTCGGAACATCGCTTTTGAAAGGGTACGTGGAGAATGAGGGGACGGAGGGTGGAAGGATGGGATGTGTGTTCAATGGGAGAGATGTCTGACCAAAGCCTTGTGTATGTAAGAAGGGTCGAAGTGGGGAGGAGTGGTTTGTTGATGGTGAAAGATTGGAGCTAGGTGATGATGGGTGAAGGAAGAAGAAGGGGTAGGTGAAGGATGGCGTTTGTGGGTAAAATGATGAAAGGTTTTCGTGAAGATTTGTAGGGTCAGGTTTAAAGAATGGTGATGTTGATGTAATTGAGAATGAATTTTCAGTTGCTGTTGAGGATGGTAGGAGCAGTGGTGAAGAAGAGAAGATGGAAAAAGAAGAGGAAATGGAAGACGAGGAGGTCAAGGGATTCAAGGAAGATTCTGGAAGTGTTGTTGGTGGCGATGCAAAGAGTTTCGACGTTGGAAAAGAGAGAAATGAAGAAGACGGTGATGAAAGTGATAGTGATGACAGTGATAAGGGCTGGAAGGCTGATAGAAATGAAGGATTGGTGAGTTCCGAGTGAGAATGTTTCATGTGGTTTGTTGCAAAGGATAGTGGTTGGGTTGAACTTCCTATGTTTGGTAGTGTTGTTGCAGTTGCTTTTGTTGTTATTGCAGTTGTCGTTGGTCTTTTCGCTGTTTCTGGTGTTGCTGTCACTGTCGCTAATGTTGCCTTCGCTGATGAGAGCTGCTTTAAATCATCAGAACTGGCATCAAAATTAGTTATGATCGGCTCTGCATTGTTCACCTCTCGCTGAGCCTTCTTATAATTTATGAACTTTTCGGGTTTATGCTGATCCGACGAAGTTTTTAGTATTGCGTTTGTGGTATGCGTTGAAAAAATGTGCTGCGTTGTTGTTGGTGGTGTTGGCGTTGTTGGTGGTGTTGTTGTTGTTGGTGGTGTTGTTGTTGGTGGTGTTGTTGTTGTTGGTGGTGTTGGTGTTGTTGGTGGTGTTGGCGTTGACGTTGTTGTTGTCGTTGATTGTGTTGTTGATGTAGCTATTTTTGTTAGTGAATGTGAATCTGTTAACAAGTTTTTTGTACTTTTGATGGGGGTCGTTATGTTTTTTGTTGTTGAGATTGTATAAGTTGTTGCCGTGTTTATGATGTTTGTTGCATTTGAGTTAGTGGTTGTTTCTGATTTCACAGTTTCTGTTGAGGTTTCTGTTGCTTTGAAATGTTTCTCATCATCATCATCATCTTCTTCGTCTTTTTCTTTCTCTTCTTCATCATCTTCTTCTTCTTCTTCTTTCTCTTTTTTTTTATCATCTTCTTCTTCTTTCTCTCCTTTTCTATCATCTTCATCTTCTTCTTTGACGGTTTCAAGCGTTTGTTCTTTATTTTCCTTTTTTTCATAATCTTCTTCTACTCGTATCTCTTCATCTTCCTTCTCTTCCTCCCCATCATATGCCCCTCTTTCCTGCCCAATGAAGCCCTTCGTAGAAAGAGAAGTATTGGTGAAATTGTTCATCAATGTTTTAGTGCCACTTAAGTAAGAGAAAACATCTGGTTTCAACAAATGTTGCAAAAACAATGACTGTTTCTCAACATTCTGGTCGAGAAAATGTTGTTGGTAGTGTTGTTGCAAGGGGGAGGTGGTTGGCGGAGAAGTGAGCTGCTTGAGAAGACAAGGGGGCAAGCACGGAGACAATAAATTCGACTGGAAGGGTGTGTAGAGAGAAAGCTGCAGACAGAACTGAGGGAGAAGATCAGTGAGTTGGTAGGCGAAAGGTGTGGGAGACGGCAGGGGCGCTTGAAGACCGGTTTGATGTGTCTTTGATGTCTCCTCCGCTCTTCTAGACGACCCCGAATTAAAGTCAACTTCACCCTCATCACGACTACCATCTTGGACCATCTTGCTAAGACAAAATTGCGTCATATAATTGTCGTAAATACCTTTTCCGGTCGACAAATCACGTGATAAACACGCAGAAGGATTGACGTTGGGGTTTGCGGTGTCATGGCCAGAATTGTTGTTGTTGTTGTTGTTGATTTTTATACCATTGTTGTTGTTGTTGTTAATATTTTTGTTCATGTTGTTGATGTTGTTGGTGATGTTGCTTTCATCTTTAAAAAAATTGTTGTTAGTGTTGTTAATGTTGTTATTAGTGTTGTTGTTAGTTGTGATATCATTGTTGTTGTTACTGTTGTTGTTGATGTTGTTGTTAGTGTTGTTGTTGATGTTGTTGTTAGTGTTGTTGTTGATGTTGTTGTTAGTGTTGTTGTTGATGTTGTTGTTAGTGTCTTTAGTTTTGAGATTCCATCGTTTAAAAGTTCCGTTATCTTTGCTGATGTTGCCGTCGATAATATTGTTGTTGTTATTGTTTGTGTTGTTTTTGTTGTTTTTATTGTTGTTTTTATTATTGTTGGAGCCAGTAATTGTGATGTCACTTTCAGGAGTGACTTTTAACTTCTTGAAATTTATTTTTTCCTCTTTTATTGTTTCGACCCTGAGAACGTCACTTTGAAAACTTGAGTGGTGGTTGCTAGGGAAGAAGGTGGAATAATGGTGGTTGCTAGGATGAAAAAGAAAAGGATGGTGGTTGTGGTGGCTGTGATCTTTTGTGTGGTCTTGGTGGTTGTTGTAGCCATGAGGGTTAGAGTGGCTGTGATGGTTGTTGGTGGAGTGTGGATTGCCGTTGGAATGGAGGTTGAGTTTGTTGTAATGGTTACTGTTAGTGATGAAGGGACGGTGGTGGTTGTTGATAGAATGGTGAAAATTGTACGAAAAATGGTTGTAAAACTGGAGGGAGAAGGGATGAAAAGGATGAAGATGGTTGAGATAAGGGAAGCAAGGACTTGGGCTTGCATTGTTTTTCATCGTGAATTCTTGTGCGTGTTCTCCAATGCTTTCTTCTTTTTCTACACCCAGTGATTTCATTTCATCATATTCACTTTTGACATCACCAACACGTAAGCCCACTGCACTCCTGCTACCACAATTACTAGTGTTAGTACTATTTTTACGGTGTGTACTATTAAAATGACTTGTAACCGCACTAGCTTTCATGACAAAGTGATTCTTCAACTCTGCAAGTTAAATAACCACCTTGTTAGTGCCTATAAGCCCATGTTGAAACTATTAATTTGTTGCTTTATTACACAAGTTAATTGAAACGTACTCAACACACTGGCTACTTTACCCCTTCTTCAAATATTTCAGCAATTTGGAAATTAAAAATTTATTTTTGATTCTTTCAAAATTATTATTCCAAACAGAGATTCTCTTCAACCAACGCCTTTCAAACCTTCGTATCACGTGCGTGCTGGAGACCGGGAAGATTTATTGGAGAAAAACTGAAAATGACGATGCCACAAACTCCTCTCTTTTCGGGTCCTTGAAATCAAATCAACTTTTATAGAATTACTTTACCCAATTTTCCAATTTATTTGATTTTTATGTTAAAATAATTTATTAAATAAAATTAACTCGCTTTGATTGCTTAACAATCAGACGGGTATTTATTAGCTAAGAGTGCCCGAAGTTGTATTAAAAGCCTCAGCAGATCAGGCTCTTCTCTTATATACGCTTTAACGATAACACCAAGCAAAACGAAGAATAATAATAATGATATACCAGTTGTGCTGGTGGTGGTGGTGGTGGTGGTGGTAGTAGTTCTAGTCGTAGTAGTAGTAGTAGTAGTAGTAGTAGTAGTAGTAGTAGTAGTAGTAGTAGTAGTAGTAGTAGTAGTAGTAGTAGTAGTAGTAGTAGTAGTAGTAGTAGTAGTAGTAGTAGTAGTAGTAGTAGTAGTAGTAGTAGTAGTAGTAGTAGTAGTAGTAGTAGTAGTAGTAGTAGTAGTAGTAGTAGTAGTAGTAGTAGTAGTAGTAGTAGTAGTAGTAGTAGTAGTAGTAGTAGTAGTAGTAGTAGTAGTAGTAGTAGTAGTAGTAGTAGTAGTAGTAGTAGCAGTAGTAGTAGTAGTAGTAGTAGCAGTAGTAGTAGTTTTAGTAGTAGTAGCAGTAGTAGTAGTTTTAGTAGTAGTAGTAGTAGTAGTAGTAGTAGTAGTAGTAGTAGCAGTAGTAGTAGTTTTAGTAGTAGTAGTAGTAATAGTAGTAGTAGTAGTAGTATTAGTAGTAGTAGTATTAGTAGTAGTAGTCATGGTAATGATAATAAAGTTTAATAATGAAGAATAACCATAGAATAAATAACATATATTTCAAAAAGGAAAATAATGATCATTATTATTATAAATATAATAATAATAATAATATCAATAATAATAATAATAATAATAATAATAATAATAATAATTAAAAAAAAAAAAAATAATAATAATAATAATAATAATAATAATAATAATAATAATAAAAATAATAATAATAATAATAATAATAATAATAATAATAATAATAATAATAATAATAATAATAATAATAATAATAATAATAATAATGATTATTATTATTATTATTATTATTATTATTATTATTATTATTATTATTATAAAAATAGTAATAATAGTAATAATAATAATTAAAAAAAACAAAATAAATTGAGAAATAATTATCATCATGATTATATGAAATTACAATATGCATCTTAATTGGTTTCAGTACAAAAACTCATACATTTCTGAGACTTGAAAAAGTTTCAAAAGTAACAAAGACAAAAGTTTTGAATCTTTTGTTAATTGAATGATCATGGAAGCGTAATATAGTCACTAAGTGAGGTGACGATTTATGAATGTTATCCAATAAACTAAACCACTTTTATGCTCTTCATTCATCTCTATTATTCATCTTCTTTATCGTTTATTATTTTTATTTTTTAGTTTTTTTTTATTTGTTTTTATTTATTTATCATTAATTATTTAGTTATTTAAATTCATATTATTTGTTTCAGTTTTTCAACAATGTAATGAAAACCATGACAAAAGGGTTAAAAAATTATTGTCGACGGTTTTGATTATTTTAAATTTTTCCACAAAATCAACTCACACTATGTTTTGACTGTTAAGTATTTTCAAAATATGGTTTTAAATAAATATTTTAAATTAAAAAAAATATTTTTAAAAAATATACTCTTTTAAGCGAATAACCGTATTATTTTGAAGAAATTTCGAAAAATTTGAAAAAAATAATTAAAAAAAAAAAAATAATAAAAAGTTTCTTGTTTGTTTGGTAGTGAGTTTATACACAGTAAATAGAAGCAGTCGATTGAAGGAACGGGAAGTCCTCGCCTAAAAATAGAACAGCTAAGAACGCTTTAATGTTTGTAAAGAACCAACCAGGGTGGATAAGGAAAATAACAAAACCGTGAAGCATAATGAAAAAAAAGATCGGAAAAATAAAAATAATCGGAAAAATAAAAATAATCGGAAAAATAAAAATAAACGTAAAAAACAGAAAAATTATTAACAAAATAACTCCTGAAAACGCTAAACGCTGGATGAAACTTATAACATTGAATAAGTAAATAATTTAAAATTTAAAAAAAATTGGATGGATTTTGAAAAAAAAAATTAAAAAAAAAACAGTTTTGCATGAAAAAAAACTCTTCCAATGATTCAGTTTTTTAATTTTCATGAGGGTTTTGTATTTTGACGTTTCGACACTGGGAGGTGATGATTATTGATGAGAAGTCAAGTAAATAAAAATTTTGAATTGAATGTTTACCATTCACAACATCGAAATGACATTTCAATCATCCTTAATGGCCATTGTGTGATTCGTTCGTTCCGGTCTAGAGTGGATTATTCGAGCTCTCTCGAACAGTTCATGGGCGCTATACAATTAATGGCGGTGGATAAGCTAAGATAAATGGATTAACATTAATCAAATCATTGGAAAGTTAAATCAAAAAGATCCCTATGATTCAATAACAAATGAGATGAGATCAACAGATAAGATAGGAGGATATGATAAGATAGATGGAAATTTGCAGCTGTTACGGTCCGAGATAGAGTGAATGTTGCTTGGAGGGGTTTGAAGGGCCAATTATCGGGTTGAGCAATAAATAAGCCGCCTAGGTGACGGCGAGGAGAGCAGTTATGACAAAAACAATGAACGTCTAACAATCGAACCTTGTGTTGGATAGAGCCTTACTAGTTGCTCATAAAGTTCATTAAAGGAGCACACATACACAAGCACGCACGCACACACGCACTCACACACACACACACACACACACACACACACACACACACACACACACACACACACACACACACACACACACACACACACACACACACACACACACACACACACACACACACACACACAAACACACACACAAACACATAAAAAACACACACACACACACAAATACAGGAAGGGAAAGAGAGTGTGGAAAGATGAAGAAGTACGGTTGGATTAAGGCAAGTTTCTATAAAGGCTTTCTATAAATAACCATCGGTCGCTCGAAATCCCGCTAAATTTTGCTACGTTCAGCTTACAGCTTTACGTTCAATTGTGTGCGTGTATGTAAGTACGTATGTGTGTCTGTGTGCGTGTATGTAGGTACGTATGTGTGCTTGTGTGCGTGTATGTAAGTACGTATGTGTGCTTGTGTGCGTGTGTGTGAGTACGTATGTTTTCTTGTGTTCGTGTGTGTGAGTATGTATGCGTGTTTGTTTTTTTTCTCATATGTATTTGTTTTTATGCTTATAGATATGTTTTTATGTATGTTACTGTGTGTTTTTATGTATGTATGTATATATGTAAACACATGCTAACGTATGTATGCTGGTTTATTATGCATATGTTTGCGAAATGTATGTATGTATACACGTTTGCATTTATATATGTGTATGTCTGTTTTGTGTGTTTGTGTGTGTGTGTGTGTGTGTGTGTGTGTGTGTGTGTGTGTGTGTGTGTGTGTGTGTGTGTGTGTGTGTGTGTGTGTCCGTGTTTGTGTGTGAGATCTGCACGTGATTCATGAAGCAGAGCTTTTATGAAGTTGCACAGAGCGTTGGAGCGAATGAGTATGACGTAATATTTAGTGTCTGTTAATTGCCTCTTTATTCTTTGTTTATTTTTTTATTCAGGTTGTGTTTTAAGTGTTATTATCTAGTTATCGCCACAGCTTGCCTGAAATGTTGTTTGGTTATTGGATTTTTGTGTGAATTTCGCTGTCGTGGGTATTCCTGAAATGCCAATCGTTTTGTCATCAATCTGATTTATTTTACTTTTTTCAAGTTTGAAAAATAAGGCTTTGTTTTTGTTTTTTTTTTTCAAACTTTCTTCTTTGTTTCAATTTTGAATTTTTTCTTTTATTTGTCTTTTTTCATTCCTTTCCCTTCTATTCATTTGCTTTTTTCGATTGTCTTAATTTTGTTTTCACTTCCCCCTTCAACTCCCTCTTCAACATCTATTTCATTTTTTTCCATCTCATTCTTCTCCAATCGTTTTTTCCATTTTTCTCCCACCTGATCTTTTTTTAATTTTTCTCCCACCTGATCTTATTTTTTTAATTTTTCTCCACATCTTTGAGTCACTTCTTTTTTTCTTTTTTTCTTTTCTTCAACCTCCTTTTTCCCTCCCTCAATCCTCTCCCCCCTCCTACTCTTCTTCTTCCTCCTCCTCCTTCCTCTCTTCTTTTCTGATAACAATCTAATTATTTTTCCGACCTGTTTGCGCATAGGGGGTTTTTCTCAGATAATCATTATTATTTCCTACCATTCTCATTATTTGTTCTACTGTAGGCAAACATATGCAGTTTGATATTGAAACAATCCTAACCGTAACAAGGGACCGCATCGCTGGAACATTTCTCCCATACTACTTCAACCCGCTGGCGTGGGTTCGATTCCTCATCATCCAACTTTTCAATCTCACTCCAGAATGCTTTTATAACATCTTTATTTTTATTTGTTTTCTCATAGTTGAACTCCAGGAGCTTTTAGAATGCTAAGCTTATGAAAAGCACTAGCAAAATCAGTTAAAAATACCACGTGGTACTTATTGAAATAAGCCACATTTTGTCAAAAGCAGTAGGACTCTGAAAAGAACAATGAAGAACATTCCTTCTCAGACTTTTGAAAGTTTCATGTGGGCTCATCATTTATTCAAAATTGCCTTCTTAAGCTTACAATAAAAAACAACACTGCGTGATACATTACAATGAGATACGATACAATACGATACAATACGATACAATACGATACAATACGATACAATACGATACAATACGATACAATACGATACAATACGATACAATACGATACAATACGATACAATACGATACAATACGATACAATACGATACAATACGATACAATACGATACAATACGATACAATACGATACAATACGATACAATACGATACAATACGATACAATACGATACAATACGATACAATACGATACAATACGATACAATACGATACAATACGATACAATACGATACAATACGATACAATACGATACAATACGATACAATACGATACAATACGATACAATACGATACAATACGATACAATACGATACAATACGATACAATACGATACAATACGATACAATACGATAAAATACAATGAACTAAGATACAATACTATACTCTACATTGAAATACAGGATTCAACTCAAAATACTAACTGTAAAAATTTTATACAATTTAAAACAATACAAAAAAATAACATTCAATACAATAAAATACAAGACAAGATAATACAATAAAATTTCACACAATAAAAGACAAAAAAATACCATAAAATTCCATACAATACAATAAAATGAAATAAAATACAATGCAATAACCGAGTGCGGTTGAAGTGGTGTTCAGTTGCGGGACCAATTAATAGTTGAGAATAGCCTTTTATTCAACTCCTTCTTCTCTTCCCGTCTTTAACAAGGTATTAACAGCGTGTCTTCTCAATAAACAAAAGCTTTTATTAGTAAATAATTCAGCGAAATAGATTTTAAATTCACTTTTAAAAACTCAAACGTCTCATTCAAGGAGATTATGTAATTGCTTCACAATTCAAACCGTCTGCCTCTGCTGCCTTCTCCACATCTAGCCACCTTCCTGACTCCATCTGTCCTTTCACTTCCCGTTTGATTCTCTAATGTATTCATTGGGTTCAATTGTTATTTTAGCCCAAGAGAATTTTGCACTTACGGCACAATAATAAACCACTTATTAAACTTTTTCATTGATTTCATACTTGATTCAATTATCTACTCATTCATCCACTCCCTCATCAATTCATTCAAACTTTCATTCTATTTTATAATCTATTGTTTTATCCGTTTGTCCTTTCATTCATTCATCCATTCATTCATTCATTTATTCATTCATTCATCCATTCATTCATTCATTTATTTATTCATTCATCCATCCATTCATTCATTTATTTATTCATTCATTCATACATTCATATACTCATCCATTCTTCGATTCATTCATACATTCATCCATTCATTCATTTTTCCATTTTCTCTTCAATTCACCATCCATTCATTCTTCCATCTATTCATTCTCCCATCAATTCACCATTCATACAACCCTCAAGCTCCAACCTCCTCCAACTACTCATTCTTTTCTTATTCTGTTATTACAGGATCTTCCACCCCCTTCTACCACTTTTTCCACTAACACACCCATTCATTCCTCGTTCATCCTTCATCACTTCTTCCATCCATCCGCACCCCACACCCCCGCAATCCATGGATATTTCTAGAGCTTCCAGCCTGGTCATATTTCAGTCACTGTGAATCAAAGAAACACGGAAACAATCTTTCGGTAATCTTCATTAAAATAATCTTCGAAAATTCCCTCAAATTACATTTTAAAACAAAAATAAAATAAATAATAGCTACAAAAAATTGAAATAAATTTAAAGAGAAAAATTTTGAATAAATCCACAAAAACAATTAAATAAATTTAAAAAATTGAATCACACTTTCAACAAACAGTGTGGTAATGACGAAAAAAGGGATAAATTACTTGAATTCGCGAACAGACACAAGTGCAGAGATCATCTGCAGTAAAAGCATTTCAGCATTCTGCTTTCCGTGTAGCTTGGGTACACATTAACGAAGATCGCCACGTGCAAGTGTCTTTGCAGTGTGGTGGTGCTGGTGGGGTGTAGTGTGGTGTGGTGAGGATGGTGGTGTGGTGTGGTGTGGTGAGGATGGTGGTGTGGTGGAGTGAGAATGGTGATAGTGGTGTAGTAAGGAAGGTGGTGGTGGTGTGGTGAGGTGAAGATGGTAGTGGTTGTGAAGTGAACTTGATGGTTGTGTGGTGAGGATGGTGGTGGTGTGGTGAGGATGGTGGTTGTGTGGTGAGGTTAAGTTGTGAAATAAGGATGAAGAATGTTGGAGGTGGGTATGGGGGGAGAGTGGTAAAAATTGAAAGTGGATGAGAGAAAGTGGAGGTGAAGGAGGGTGGAAAAGAGGATGTGATGATAAAAAGAACGATATGAGGATAAAAAGATGTGATGATACAAAATAGTATGTTTATAATCTGTTCCTGGTTATGATGAGAAAAATAAGTATTTATTCAAATTAAATTGTGAATAAAAAAACTAAAAATAATTGGTGTAACTGGTGAAAAAATGGTTATGAATGAGCCATAAGGCGAGGCATGGACTCAGAAGGGGGGATAGAGAACATGTACCCTATATATGATCCTCTCGATCCTTTCAGTGATAAGAGAGCAACAAATATTTCTGGAAGATGATTTGAAGACGGACCCAATTTAAATTAGAAGCCGTTTCGAGACTTGTGGTCTTTGGTTTACTGCTTCGAAGACGACGAGAAATAACTGCGCTGAATTAGAAAGCGTAAATCTCTTGAATAAGCATAATTATTGCTTTTTAGATTCCAGATAAGACAGTCTCTGAGTTTTAACTCTCCAAAAAGATGTTTAAAAAGATTTTTGAAATTATTTCAAAATGACTTTTCAAGGTTTTCAAAAAAATTCGAAACAAAGTTTCAAAATTATTTGAAATTTTTCGACCAAACCTTGAATTCTTCTGCTTGTTAGTTAAAATTTTAATCCACAGATGTTCAAGGAACTGCATGTTAAACCATTATGACGGGTGGAGCTCTAGTCTAATCTTATCAACAACATTTCCTAGAGCTAATACTGTTTGAACATTAATAAGAGGGGTGTTTAAAAAAATTAATTTATTTAAATCAATTGTGTAGGGTTGGTTTCATAGGGTTCAATAGCGCTAAGTATGAGAAAGAATGCCATTTTACTGGAGAAAATAAAACGGTTCTCATGTATTTTTTCATCCATTTCAAGTATTCCATTGTTGTTCATGACTTTCGGATTAAAAGATTCGCCAATATTTAAAAAAAATTTGGAAAATAGTTTCTCGAAAGATTTTCGTAATATTGATGAAATGCCATGAAGCAGCATTAAGCGAAAATAACAACAAAAAAACTTCAAAGTTAATAAAGAGCAACTACACAGAAGTAAATAAGATAAATTAATAATAAATTGCACCGTCAAATGTTATCAGAAAATAATATTACAAAACAGAATGGGGGGGGGGGGGGAGGTATGGGGGGCTTTGGAAGGAAAAAAAAATTTTTGAAAACGAAAAAAAAAATTTGCATTATAAAAAAATGTTTTAAATGAAATATTTACAGTGTAGTTTTATAGAAACTAGCAGAATTATTCGACGTCAGAACACCGCCTTACTTCTTTAATTAAAAAAAATACATATTTTTTCTACCGTTTATTAAAAAAAGATTGAAATGAACCGAATTATATCGGAACCAAAAGGAGTTTTTTCAACGATAAATATCAGTTTTTGAATTATTTAATTTTTTATTTTCGTGTTATAAAATTATTTTTTTAATTGAGTTTTTCAGTTGTTTGAATTTATGAAATTTGAAAAATAAATTGAATTCGAAAAGAAAAGAAATTCTAAAAAAACTCATTGAAAAATGGGAGGAAAAAAATGAATAGAATTTAAAATTAAAATTAAGTCACGAATAAAATATATCCTAAAAGCACAAACATTTTAATCTTCTCTCAAGAATCATGCGGCGGCGATCATTCTGCAAGAAGAATGACAGATTTGCGGATCGGCAGAGGCGAAAACCTAATCGGCGTGTTTTATTAATAAAAATTAAAAACCGACGTTTGAATTCAAGTTTATAAAACGAAAATAAAATTGGAGTGATCTAATCTGAAGGTTTGTATAGCGCTAATTCCGTAAGAGCAAACCCCTTGGTTTTCAGCAAGCTAACTCCGACATAGTCTGAACTTTTATATTCTCGAAGCGAAAGGCAATTTGAAGAATAAATCTAATTAAGTCTCAATTCACTTTTTACCTCAAATAGATGAAAAATCTAAGAGAATTCGTTTTTTTTATTCGCACTTCGATTTTCTCGTTGAG